>JBBPFQ010000133.1:6351782-6366347 GCA_037974815.1 Kaempferia elegans | reverse complement strand
GTCCACCCCTACTGCATATCCAAATTTCTTCAATGATAATAATTCTCTACACTGTTCAACCCAAGGGTCCGTGGAAAAGAGATAAAATGAATCCCAAGAGACTTGAAACTTATTCTTCTACTGCAAATTTACTATCTAAGTATCGACTCAACTATAGCTGAAAGAACCGTTGGGATTTAAGATTTAAAAATTTAGGAATGATGAAATTGCTAAGTAACTCCCGGTTTGGTCCCTGACATCGCCATGACGGCGACAAACAAGAGCTTGAGCCAGAGCCCGTGTTAATTTTACTGTTTGGATATGAGAGTTGGTCCACCTCTGGCGGCCTGGTCCTCGGTTGACATAAGATTCGTCGCAAGAGACAGAGATCCCACTTATCCCGTGAGTCGCCGCTGATAATTTTGCAGCGGCTACCACGAGCTGCGTCTCTGTCAGTGACGACTGAGAAAGGGCGATCGATGCAACGAATTACCGCAATGGCTGAGAATATGAATCGTGTCGAAAAGAGAAAGTAACTTCAGTATCAGCACACGACGACGACGAGCCTGAGGACAGATCAAGCAATCAACAGCAGAACAAAAAACAACTTGTTACCTCACTTCTTGCAGTTGGCCATTTGCTCTTCTCGAGCAGCAGTAGCTGACACAGTACTTGTCTCGACGTCGGCTCTCTTCTCGCGTGAGTTTAGAAGACGCCACAGCGCACTGCGAAATCGCAGTCACAGACTTACAGTCCTCTGTTTTCGGGTGGTTAGTTCTTACTCTGTTCTTACTCTGTTTGGAAGTTAATGTCTCGTCCATCTTGTCCAATCCCTGCCACGCGAATCGCGAGAGACAAATCTCGATTAGAAAATTTATTTATTGTAGTGCAGTATCAAATCTATTTACGCACCTCTGTTTCGTACTCTTTGCTGTTCTTCAGTGAGATATGGAGAGTTCCAAGTTCCAGTGCGCCGGTGTTCTTGCTCTTCTCTTGTCTTCCCTTCTACTCGTTGCCTCGGCATTTGGCTTCGACGATGATGGAGAGCTGCTGCTCCACTTCAAGCGCTCCGTCGTCTCCGACCCCCTCGCGGCGCTTGAGGATTGGAACTCTGACGATGCCACGCCGTGCTTCTGGAACGGCGTCGCTTGCATGGGGTTCCCCTGTTTAAGCAATGCCAGTGTGTCCGTCGCTCCCCGTGTCGTCTCTTTGGTTCTACCCGACTCCCGGCTCTTGGGACGAATCCCGCCGGAGCTCGGCTTTCTGGAGCACCTCCGCCACCTCGACCTCTCTGGCAACGCGCTTAATGGCACGCTCCCGGCGTCCATTCTCAACGCGTCTGAGTTGCGAGTCTTGTCGCTGGCTGACAACCAGATTTCCGGGGAGTTCCCCGACCTCGATGCCGGCCGGTTGAGTAACCTCCAAGTGCTTAATCTATCCGGCAACGCCTTGGAAGGTGCAGTGCCGGACACCCTAACTCTGCTTCCGAGCCTTACCGTTGTCTCCCTCGCAAATAATTACCTCTCCGGCGAGCTCACAGATGGAGGATTCGGCCAGGTTGAATACTTGGACCTGAGCTCCAACCTCATCAACGGCACAATCCCGACAGGCTTCGGCGGGCGGTGGCTCCAGTACCTGAACTTGTCGCACAACCAGTTAACCGGCGCGATCCCGCCGGCATTGGCAGCGGTAATTCCGCTGAACGCCACAGTGTGTTTGGCTTTCAACAACTTCACCGGATCGGTTCCTCAGGAAGGAGTTTTCACGTTGCAGAAGCCGGCGGCGTTCGCCGGGAATCCGGGTCTATGCGGGGAGCCACTCGAGAATCTGTGCACGATCCCTTCTACGTTCTTCAATAAGCCGCCGGATTCAGACACGGAAGCTCCACTTACAGCCAAGTCTCCTCCCGCCATCGCCGTCCTTCCAAAGAACGCGGAAGGGAATTCACCAACGAATGGCGGGAAAGGGCAGGGAAGGCTCCGGCCCGCGGTGGTCATTGCGATAGCAGTCGGAGACATGGCCGGAATCGGCCTTCTTTTAGCAGTGTTCTTTTACGTGTATCAAACGGAAAAGAAGAAAAGCGAACAGAGAAAAGAAACAAACCAAGAGAAGCAGCAACCTCCGGCGACTGATCCTGAATGCTACGTCTTCGTCAGATTTCCATCCTGTCTGACCAAGAAAGGGAATGGAGATTGCAGCGATGAAACATCCGGCGAGTCCTCGTCTGCGGAAACAGAAACAGAGGAAGAACTCCACGGGGGGAGAGGGAGGCAGGACGGCAGCGGAGGAGGGACCCCGCCGCCACCGCGGCAGCTGAAGCCACAGAGAGCCACCCTAGTCACCGTCGACGGCGAACCGCAGCTAGAGCTCGAAACCCTGCTCAAGGCCTCAGCTTTCGTGATCGGCGCCACCGGGTCGAGCATCGTCTACAAGGCGGTGCTCGCCGATGGCACCGCCCTCGCCGTGCGACGCATCGGCGATGGCAGCACCTTCGACAGACTGAAGAACTTCGAGGCGCAGGTCCGCTGCATCGCCAAATTCCGCCACCCGAACCTACTCCGCCTCCGTGGCTTCTACTGGGGCGCCGACGAGAAGCTCCTAATCCATGACTTCGCCTCGAAGGGCAGCCTCGTCAACATCTCATTGACCAGTAAATTTCTCTTTTTTCTCCCTCATAAATACGGATTTTATTCAACGCTGTGTAATTGTTTGTTGTTCTCAGAGAAGCTTGGCTCGTCGGCGTCGTCGCACCTGAACTGGGAATCACGGCTCCGGGTGGCGAGAGGACTGGCCAGGGGGCTCGCTTACCTTCACGAGAAGAAGGCCACCCATGGCAACATCAAGCTAAGCAACGTTCTCCTGGACTCGGACATGCAGCCGAAGATCGCCGACTTCGGCCTGGAGCGCCTCATCTCCGGTGAGGGCGGCCCCCGACTGAGCGCGTCTGCGCGACTCTTCGGAACTAAGCGGCCGGTGCAGTTGCAGAGCAGCATTTCGACGGAGCTTCCGTCGCCGGCGTCGTCGGGGGTCACCGAAGTCAGTCCTCGCGCATCGACCTCCTCCACGGCGGCGGCATTGGCGACGGCCGCCCGGTACCAGGCCCCGGAGCGGCTGAAGAACCTGAAGCCCAACGCGAAATGGGACGTGTATTCCTTCGGGGCGCTGCTGCTTGAGCTGCTCGCCGGGAGGGCGATTTCGGAGGTAGAGATCGGGCAGGGGTCGGCGGGCTTCATGGTGGAGGAGAGGAACCGGATTCTAAGGATGGCGGACCCGACGGTGAGGGGGGAGGTGGAGGGGAGGGAGGAGTCGTTGCTGAGCTGCTTCAGGCTGGGATTCGCTTGCTGCGCGGTGGCGCCGCATCGGAGGCCCTCCATGAAGGATGCGGTCCAGGTGTTGGAGAAGGCGGTGCTGGTCTCCTCCACCGTCTCCTTCTAATGTAGGATTATAGCCCTGACGAATTAATCTTCTACGTTGCAATGTCCAATCATTTATTCCAATCGAACTGAGAATAATTCTGATATGAGTAGAGTGTCAATGTCTACAATCCAAGCCAGTTTATTATTCAGAAAAATTATCAAGTAGACTGAAATACCAATTCATCCTTCTAAATTGCCACTTGAATTACTCTCTTCACCTCTCTATGAGCAAACCATCTCACCTAAGCAAGCAAGTACACAATTAAAGGAGTCCATCACGAGAATCTGGATTACTCACACGGTGCAGCAGTTTCATTAGTTGGAACATTGGTTTTACTAGCCGTAGCTTAATTGAACAGGCGAAGCCAATCTTTTGCTAAAGAATGGCTAGAGCATATCGTGTTAAATGTACAAACTGGTAGCAAAACCATTCAAGTATTTCACAGGAACAGGTTAGCTCACTTGGAATTTGCTTATGGCAAAGTGGACTCTGTTAAATTCTATTTGGCATCAGATTCATCTACTCCTCCAGCCGCACCATCATAAGCTGAAAGGAAAAAGGTGCTATGATTTTTTTGCAAAAACCTGCAAGGAAAAAAGCAATGTTAGGTACAGGCCAAAAGTTTTTGACGATTATTTATGAATACTTTTATCCATGATTAATGCTTGAATAAGTATGCATCGCAAAGTTGGAAGCCATTAGAACCGTATGATAATAGAAATTAAAACTGGGGAAAAGTTATATTGTTAGTATCGATCACTTGGGCACAGAATGCAAACAAGAAATCTCAAATATCTAATAACTAATCAATAAGAAAATATTTCAGAAAGAACAAAACATACCTAAGCATGTCCAACAATTTCTTTTGTAATTTTGCAAGTGCTTCCTCCTCCATATTGACACAGGCAAGTAGTTCAGGCAACTTCACTATAGACCAAAAAAAAAAAGGAAAGAAAATTAACACAAACTAAATAATATGTAAGACATTCACCATATGTTGCATCGACATTACTATATACTATAAATTACAAATAGGGGGGAAAAAAAAGGTCCACCGTGTGTAAGCTAACAAGATTCTGGCTCCTGTTGTTTTGACACAAGTGGCGGGGTACCATCAACGGGAATTTAAACAATAAAAGTCTAGTGTAGAACATCTGGTGGGCAAAGCTAAGCCTGACATATTAATGTGCATGTACATGGCAATATCTACCACAACAGCTAAATGATTTTTATAGGCAATATAAATGTATGAGAAAAGCCTGACATTAAGATGAAAATGTTATTAAATTGGGGTAATAGAACAAATCATGTACAAGGGCATACCAAAAAGGCGCAAAAGATGTTCTGCTCCATACACTGTTGAGGGAGACACATCATCACGAATTGTTTTATGATATTGTTGCCGCTCCTTTTTGTACAAAAGCATTGCTGGTAAAGCTTTATCAAAATAGCAACGCAAGCCTTTAAGCATCTCAGCAACTGACTCAGTAATCCTATGAATTTTATAGGAATCATTCTCAGTAGCAAGTAGCAGGAAAGAGATTATATGCTAAGAAAAGTACCTCAAGATTCTAAAATAAGGTAGCACAATAAAGGTTACCCTCATGTTGAAGCAATACTAAGCTGGGTACCAAAACAGATACCTATATGACCATTAAGGAATTTTCCCAACTGAAATTGTGGGAAATCAATTGTATAAAAAAAGGAAACTAGCATTTTGAAGCACTAAGGTGAGTAACACTGAGTCTTATCCCACTAGGCGGAGTTAGCGGGATTTAATGCAATAGCAAATTATTTAAACTCCAACACAATATTTTTCACTTTTTCCTAATTATCTCATGTCAATATACATTACTATATTAGGTGAACCAAGAGGGAAGGACATAAGATGTGAATATTTGCATTTTAGAAATTTAGATGAAAAAAAAAAGAGTCGTTAACTATTACTGACTGAAACCTGAGGGAGAGAAACATATAAGATTTACAGCAAATTTCCCAATAGAAGCCATATCAGCAGAAGATAATGGTGCAAAAGAAAGAAACAAAAAAAACTTGGGTATTGATTATTAATACCAAAAAAAAAAAAAAACAAGTCAACAAAAGAATAATGCAAATTAGCCTTTTGAGTTTGGGAACCCAAAACTTACATCCCATCTTTCTGTATCTGAAAATCAAGGTACTTCTTAAGGATTTCATCAACATTTGGAGAACGAGGAAGTTTTACTAGCTGCAATAGAGACACTATCACGCTAACTGAAAACTGATGCACAAATCATAACATTGATGCCACACATAAAATGTAGAATAGGTGAAGAAAATATTAAAGAAAAAAATGAATGATGATATGAGACAAGATAATTATAGTACTGTTCTTTTATTCCTTTAATGCACCAACCAATCAGAATATTTACATGTTCATATGTAGATAAACAAATTTACCTCGTGGTATAGTTTTACCTAGAAATGAATTTCATGTGCCTTCATAGACAACTACCATCATTGATCACATACGAGTTGAATTAAAGGTCGAACCAAAGTGAGGTATGATGCCCACATGATAAGCTGTGGCAAGAAGCTTTATAAACTTAATTGAATGAGCTATTGTTAACTGGGGCTTGAGCATTTGGGGCTACTAGTTTGGCCTAGCAAGGAAATGGAACAATTCCCTTATCTAAGCAGGTATGGAGAATGCAAGATTTTATATTCAACGTAACAATTAGATTCATTCTCTAAAGAGGGGCAACAATATCTAGCAAGGGACCGAGTAACACTATCTGCCACAATTTGAATTAAGGGTATGATTTACTACCAAGTTGGTTAGAAATAATGAAGATGACTGAGATTCTCTATAGTGTTTATATTGTGATTAAAATACAGCAAAAATTCAAGTTAGAGACATGGATTTGAGTCATGATAGGTAAAGCCCCAATATGCAAAAAGGCATGCAATATCTAACCAACCATAAATCACTTGATTTGGATATAACTACTGCTTGTTTGTTTGTTTTTAACAGTTAAGACTTAAGAGCACAGATATCACTTCCAGTAGAAAACCCATAACTTTTCAATTACCATTGTGCAATTTTGGTCTGAGCAAAATGGTGGACCAAGACTTAGGATTTTGGATCATGGTTCCCTAAATATGTTGTCATCAGTGCCATCTTGATCAAAACATACTAATACACGCAACAGATGCAATCTTTGGACCACCATCTAAGCTAGGTTTTGTTTATTGTGAAATTGTGTACAAAGACTTGAAAACTGTGATTCTAAGGGGGAAATCATCCAAAAACTTGGTGATATATTCAAAATGTTAGACCATTTTTTCAGTAACACTTTCCTTCAATATTCAACATTTTAAATTCTCAGTACAATCAACTAATAATCACCGAACATGTTTGCAGTGATTTAGCAAACATCAAAAAGTTAGGTCATTTGGTAAAACACTCTAAAAGTCATATGAAAAGATTCATGATTAACATACCAAACCACACAGACTTCACCTATCCATTGCCCTTATCAACATGAATTCCTCAAATAACAAGAAACTTATAGATGTAAATCATTTCATGGTTGTCATTTCATGCATCATTCGGTTTAACTTCAATGTATTTTCAAGATTTCATTATCTGGTAACCCCAAAAAACAATATAATTCTCAGATAGTTGAGCAAGTAAAGGAACCACTCAGCATGGCTTCACCCAAAAGGCTAATTGATTACAACTAGTTACTACAGTAAGGTAAATTTGGAAGTATATGTCCGTTTCATGCATTTTCAGAAGAACACAGGAGGAAGATTTACCTTACCCATCTGAGTAACAAATTCCCATTCATCAACCAACTGCTTCTTGAGAGTTACAGGAAATTGTAATTTCACAAGATTCTCTGGTATCTTCTCATCCTAACTTATAAGAAGATGCAAGACATTAGGTGCTTTCTACAAAAGTAAACATTACTGAAATGAACCACACATAGTGCTTATTAAGTGACAAAAAAAAATAGTTAGGTGGATTTACAAAGATGATCCTACACACTAAGTTTATGAATCATGGATTTATAATATCAAATGAATACAATTAAAGAAGCTTTTAAGAAAATGAACATCGGTAAAGCTGTAGAAATACATTCTATTGAAGAATTAAGAAGATTATGCTATAATTTGGCTAACTAAGGTTTTCAAGAAGATGTTAGATGTCTGAGGAATGGATGAAAAGTTATTCAATACACATTTTAAGAATAAAGGTGACTTGTACTATAATTCCAATAATAGAAGGATTAATGAATCATAACATACAACTATGGGAAAGGGTTATTGAGAGAAGACCAAGAAATCAAATAAATTTAGGGACATCAATTTAATTCCATGCTCAGTAATAGATGTTAACCATAAATTAAGACAACTATTAAAAGGCAAAGAGATAAGGAATTACATAAAATTTTCATTAACTTGGAAATAATTAATGATTGCCATATAAATACCAAACCAGTTATGTGGTGAATATTAGAGAAAAAGGGATATATAATAATAACAGTATGTATGATGAAAACTGATGTTAAACATACTGGCGGTACTGTAACAAAATTTTCAATTATAGGTTTACACTTGTCAACAAAATTTGTATCACTTTACATTAGAAGTAGAAATTCTCATCAGCGATAAATTTTCTTGGTGAATGCTTTTGCAAATTACATGGACAGAAAAAATAGCTGGTTTGAATTAATTACAATTTCAATGTTAGAAATTCACATATGTAAATGCATGAACCACATGAGCTATATAAATGCATGAACCACATGAGCTGTCTGGTCCAGCATATTGAAGCCAACTGTACTGCATATGTTATATGTGATGCAGTGTGGGTTAATATAGAAGGACTTAATGCCTAGTTTAAAAATAATACAGAAGTTAATATAGCAAATACGAGAAAGCTAAGATGCATGTGTAGGTTAGTAGAAGGATCAAATTAAATTTTTAATGATCTCGGGAACAGCTAGGTATAGGTTTATTTAACAATGAAGTGAGAAAAAAATAGGGTAAGATCTATTCTATGGTTAGACGAATAGAATAGATCAGAGATGATGGTGCGAGGTGTAGAGTAATTTATGGAACTCTAATTAACTTGCCTAAAAATGATTTAAGATATTTCAATCTTAGTGCAATATTGATATCTCTTCTTTCATACTAAACAAATCTGTCCTTTCAATTCATTAATGGTTAAGAATATTGACAAATGCACCATATAAACTATCTGAAAAAGTTAATTTTTGTTGTTGTCATTACTAAAAATATATTTACATATGTTCATATCTCACTATTTTTTTTTACTGAACTTTGACCCCTCTATGTTAAATAGTATCTGATTAGACAATGGATACTCAGTACTAAATATTCTAGTAGTTCTCTTTAGTCAAAGATATATATTCATTAAATTAAAGGCAATTTGCCAAAGCATGTGTCCAGATTTTCCAGATTTACCAAAACGCCCTCTTTATTTTCATCTTTTTACCAAAATGCAACCTACTCTCATTCAAATTCTCTCCAGTAGGCAAGGATATAATGGGAAAGGATTAAAGGGAAGAGCGTATTTTGGTAAAAAGATTAAAACAATGACATATTTTGGTGAATATGAAAATTGAGAGTATGTTGGTAAATTGTCCATAAATCAATTACTTCTGGGTGCCACTGTGAATTTTTACAAGGATAAAATCTCTCAAATTTCTCATTAATTATTCATAAAGAAAATAAGTTAAAGAAAATTCTTTTAGCAAATATTCTTAATTTAACACAATCTATTTTACAACAAAAATTTTGTGGAAGAGACATTTTTATTTGGAGCATTCAATCTGACATGTTATCACTAGACTGACAAAATTCCAGCATACAAAAAAATAAGGTATCGTAGAATCAAATAGCAGATAATCATAGAGCAGGAAAAGCTGCATATAGAACACAAACCTGAAGCTCAGATTGAACCTTCCGCTTCTTGCCTTTTGACACTAGTAATGGAGACAAGAAAATAAGTCAGAACACATGGGGAAAAAAATCTCTTATGAAAAAAAACAATAGGTATGCGTGTGTGCGTTGAGAGAGAGAGAGATTTGATATGCTGCGCACTCGGGCACCCCAACAATAGGTATGTGTGGGGCAGTAGCTGCTGCTGAGATTATGCATTTTACTACTGGGACGCAAAAAGAATGTCACTGCGAACTAATGGAGAAAGAGATTACCTTGTCTATGGCCAAGAATCACATTTCCCACTGCAATGGTATGATATACTTGCAGGGGAAACCATAGACATAAGGACTGGGAGCAAATAATGTACCACATCAACAATCATGGGTATAGGGGAGGAGTTGATCGTAGGCCACTTAAATTGGATCCATCCTTGGAGAATTGAGAGTGTCAATCAAAGGAGTAATTAATGATAAGGTGGACAATTAGTGTGCAAGTAGTCCTCTTAATGGATTTCCCAAGCATAGGGTCCAAGCAATTAGTTTAGCTAGTCCTCCATGTGGCTTGGCTCCCAACATAAGTGAAAAATTAACACAAAAATGCAGTGACCGGACCATTTTCAAGCCTATTGTCATACCCATCCGAATACCAACTGAAACTGATTAGATTTCAGGATTACGAGCCAAAGACCATAACACTTCACGTAGAAATGTGAGAATATCAAATTAAAAAAATTGAATACCAATAGCGCAGCAAGTTCGCATCAGTGTAGCATGCAAACCAAGACCGAGCATACAACCAACTTTGGCAGCAAAGACATACATGGAGGCATTTCAACCTAGCAGGGTATATGTAACCCAAGTAAACAAGTGTTTGGACTTCGCAATCACTCTTCTCCTCCAATGTCTTACTGGCTTTTCCATCCAGATTTCCACCTTAAAAATATATACTGCAATCTCAGGATCTTTATCATGTATTTGAATTTGATGTTTAATTCATCTTACACATATTCCGAGTAAAGTGCATTTCATCAATTTGGATATTCGGCGAACTAGACTAATCTCGGAATAATCATCAATACCCCTTTACGATTAGCATTGATTTTTCACCTTGATTACTATGTTAGCAAGCTTTTGCATGGAATATACCACCTAAAGTACTAACAGGATTAGAGAAAATTACCAAAACCAGGAAGTGAGTCAACTGCAGGTTTGGTAACAACGGAACTTTCCAACACAATACAATTGAAATCTAATTTTCAGATAACGAGGTAATTACTTTTACAAGATCATGAAAATCATATAACAAGCAGTACAGCCAAAAGGAAAAAAAACAGTTAATTGCTTAGACATTTTTAATACAGAAGACACCACTTTGTAAGAGAAAAATATTTAGTTTATAAGCAACTTGAAAATGGAAGCATAATCTTGATGATTAAAACAGATTGTTATACCATAGCTTTTTGGATCCTCTTTATCCACTTTTGCATCTGTCAAACACATAGAACATAAGTAAAACAACAAATAACTACGTTGAGAAAAAACCACAAATGACTATGTTGAGAAAAAACTACAAATCAACACATATGGCTTTTGTAACACTTATTACAGGGCGTGAAAAATAAAAAATCACAATGGGGATGTGGAAAGGGAGGAGTTTAATAAACAGGTACAGTGCAATTTCTTTTGATTGGAGATTGCTCAGTGGGAAAATAATTTGAAACAAAAAGATGTCAAAATTTTGAAAGTTATAATTCTAAAATATTTGTTTTTGTTCGACATTGAGAGTATCCTATCAATGTCACAGAAACAAGCGCGACATGTGGATTGACATCTAGTACTGGTATTAGCTGCCTGTTTCAAGTGACATTGGCAGTCTGTCAGTTTTGTTACCCAAAATAATCCCTAATTTGATAGCTATATATTTTTTTGTTGGATAGTAGAACTATCATTTCATTCAGGAGAATAAGAGTACGCTGTCAGTGAAGTTGAATTTTCCAATTTGTCTTCCTCTAAACTACTTCTAAAGTTCTAACTGTCCATACAACATAAACATAAAGGGCCGTCGATGCACAAAGCTTCCGCCAATGCAGAGTCCCGGGAAAGGGTCTATTGCACGTAGCCTTACCCTGCTTTGTAAGAGATGGTTTCCAAGACTCAACTTGTGACTTCTAAGTCACAAGGCACCAATTTTACTGTTTGCTCCCCTTCTCCATACAACATAAACATAGATCAACTAAAACATAGAGACTAAAAAGACGACTAGAGTTCGATAGCATTGTCTAACTCATTGAAATTACAAAGAACACTATAAAAAACCTTTGAGCTTGGTTTGTGTTGATCGACCAGATCTCGGGTTTTTCTCACTATTCTGATTCTTTTCTAGTGCCTGCTGTTTGCGTATATTTTCTTCAGTATACTTCAACATGCGATCAGCTGGAACCCATTCGTCCCAGCTGTAAAGATTAAAAATGGTCCAGAAATTAGCTTAATTCATCAACTAGAACCAACATACAAAATATAAAAAGGAAACTTGCATCAAGAACAACAGAAAATAATCAATGTTCGTGGACTATGCAATCCACTAAGACATACTTCTTGCTCCAACCCTGAAAAAAGGAAAATCAACAGTTAGAAAGGATAATATTTCCACTCCCACATGCCTGCTAAAGTTCAAAGTTAAAAACATGCAGTAAAAAATACAGGTGTCAAAATTGACTAAACCATAAAACGAGAAATAAGGATAAAGATAATGAAAGAAATTAATAAACAGGTGACCATTAACTGATTTGAAAGATAATAAAATTCTCACTCACAAGATAATGAACGAAATATCTCCATTCATCCTTTCGGATTTCAGCTTTTTGGACCTGCAAAGGAATGAAATCAGTGAAAACTATTGGTGTTCATAAGCAATTCACAAGCATAAAGGAAATTAAATGTGCAAGAAAGACCATAATGAGGGTTAAAACAAAGAAATATTACAAAAGTGTGACAACAAGAACTATTTCCAAACTTCATTGCAGGTGGCGTCTTAAACACTAGGTTTCTTTCTTTTTCGCATTGGTTCTAAACATTATAGTGTAACTTGACAAAGTGATAGCATTGCACACCTATAGTCCTACGTATATAATATGGTAGATCCCAATGTGTTTATAGCTTAAGATGGCAAGCACCTCTCAGATATTCAGTCATTTTGGGATGGAATCTCTCCTCTGTTTCAGTTAGGTAAAACAAAGGATACCAGATTTGGACATTCCTTACTTCATCCTAATAGTGATCAGTATCCTTCAACATTGGTGTTGCTTAGGAATAGGAGATCATGTGAGCATCACATGAAGATTTACGTGGTGCCAGAAGAATAGGAAATATCACAAAAAGTGCTCTCGCACATGCAAGCTCTTGCACGTTCCTCCCTTCCTATTCTTCCTCGCTGAAGTAGAAAACTGGTGCAGTGTCACGACCCTCTTAGAGATGTAAATGAGATATGCTCAGCGGTGTAGTTAAGCCCTCTGTAGCAAAGAGGAACCAAATTGTAATCTCACACTGACAAGTTTAATCATGTATTATTGGTCTTTGAGGAAGGTGGGGTGTTCTGCAGATTTGGCTGAGAATTGTTCAGGGTTTCTATGTTTTTTTCTCTCACCTATTTGGCTGAGAATGATTGTGGATTTCGCAAAATTGTTTCTTGCAAGTTTGATTGTTTCTTGTGCAGGAATCGGGAAATGTAAACAATAAAAAACACTTACAATCAAGCAGAGTATGGTTGCACTCTCTCTCACATTGTAATTAAGGGTCCATGGGAAAATGGGAACAACAGCCTAAAGCGTTGTCTATCGTTATTTACATAGATTGAACAATAGCACTGCTCCAGTAGAACTAATCACTCTTGCAGAAGAGCAGATTGAAAAGAGACCAGAATCCTTGAAGACCACCCATGTATGTAAAAGAATATGATTTATAAAGGAATTATTTCACTATTTATGGGCTCATGTAATCTGTAAGTGAAACTAACAGCATACCCAACCTCACATGTTAAGAAATTAACATATATGAGCAACTACGCAACACCTCAATTATTTTTTTATAAAAAACATACAACTAGAAGAATATATAGCTCAGAGAAGAGGATTACAAGATAGCCACGAAATTAATGCACTTTCATCTTCAAAATCCCTGAGTCAAAAACCAAGAATTGACATTTTCTTGTGATGAGGCAAAATATGTTCTTTATATCCAAAACAACTGCATTGTGATACTTACTCTCTAACCTTGACAAACGAGAACGACAAGGAAATATCATTCTGTAGGCTACAGATTAAATTTGATGTCTAGAGATTCTATAAGACGTGTGCTAAAGATTCAGTAATCAGATAAGAGATGTTTCTTATTCTCGCAGTTACATCAGTTTAGGCCGTCATTATATCATGTTTTCGAAATATTTGCATGCAACCAGTTAGTGTCAGTGACGGCAACCATCCTGCGTCAAAATCCCCGAATGCACATGCTGCTTTCTAGTGAGAGGAAACAAAGAATGTCATATGCTATAGTCAATGACCAAACTGAGGACGAAAGTGTGTCACGTAAGAGAGCGGGGAGGAGGCAAGGAAGGTGAAACCAAAGTAACCCTAAAGGGGGCAGTAGTAGATCGAGACCTTGGCTTCGTAGATGAGAGGCCCGTGGTAGGCGAGGACCTTCTCGCCCTCAGCGAAGACGCCGCCCCCGATGGGGTCGGAGGCGTCGTTACGACCAGCGGCCGCGGGGTTGTCTCCGCCATCTCCATCCGTCGAGGTTTCCTCCTTGACGCCGCCTCCGGTGTTCGTACTCCCCATCAGTGGCCCACCACGATCACGAGACCTTCCGTCGCCGTTTAAAGATTTTCGTTTTTTTTTAAAAGAAAGCCCTTGGTTATTGGGCATTTTTTGCTTTTATCACCAAACACTTTTTATTTTACCACTGTTAGTTTCAAAATTTATATTCTAGCTCGGATAATTGTATAACAGTTCGTTTTACGCACCCACGTTAAGAAAAGGTGAGTTATTTTCTGTGACTTGTTTGAATGATAAAATCTTAAATCTACAGTTTGCTTATCGAGTATATTTTGTGGGGTCGAAAAGAAATTTTAATATATCTATAATGACGTAATATTATTAACTTTGAGCATAATCTCTCATGGTTTTACTTTTAGATTGTACTCAAAATGCTTCATATCAATGAA
>JBBPFQ010000133.1:6302070-6315152 GCA_037974815.1 Kaempferia elegans | reverse complement strand
TGTTTGGAAACTATTTAAGTGATGGAATTGAATTGAATTCCATCCGGAATTAAATTAAATTCTTGTGTTTGGAATGAGTCAGTAAATAATATAATTGAATTGAATTCTTTGATTTGGAATCTGAATTGAATTGAATTGAATTCTTATGTTTTTACCATTTTATCGTTGAATTGAATTGAAGTCCTTGAGTTCCGGTGGTCGACGGTGGCAGTGGATGAACAGCGGCAATGGAGGAGAGGCCGGTAGGGAGCGGATTCTGCGAGAGAAGGGCTGCGCGAGAAGACTGCGCAAGAATGCACGAGAGAAACACATGGAGAAGGGCTAAAAATGTCATTTTAATAAACACATGGAATTCGAATTCAATTTCATTCACAAATCAACTTCAATTTCATTGTTGTGGTGTCACTTACAGATGTCATTCTATGACACCGACCAATTCAATTCCTCTTTAAGTGACTGATCAAATGGCTAGTGATTTCGCGGGTAGGTCATCATCTCCCATCCGTCTCTTCTTAATCTGCTTCCTCTTTGCCCATTCGTTCTCTTATTGCTAGCTTAGTTGTATATAAGTCTTAAACTAAAACTCAAATTTGTCATGTCTAAGATATGTTAATCAAATATCAATTGTGCTTTTTGTGTAATGATGATCAGTCACTAGTCCTTGGTATATTTTAAATTTGCTTAGTCATAGAAAATTTATCTTTTATCCTGTACCATGTTGCAAATACTGCATAATGTTCTTGGACGATGGTAGAAATTACCTTGCTGGTCAAAATTATCTATTAATTGCTAATGGACGAAGAACATAGCTGGAACACTAAGACTGCTGTTTTGTTATTAAATTTACTGGGTCCAGAAATCTCAATTTGAAAGTTTGGAGTTGCTCAGGTTGGATCTGTTTCTACTTATATTTACAAGCAAAAACTGACTCCAACCTAACCATCAAAGTTGAGAAGGAATACCATTATTCTCGTACTAACACTCATTTAACTTAGATATAAGTTAAAAGTAATTCCTAAATTGTCTGTTGTCTTTCTTTGTTTCAGATTACAAATATGTCAGCTTCAATGCAATCTCAGTCACTTTTGCCACGGATGCAGCAGGTATTTGATATTCACAACCGTCCACCTTAAGACACTTGATGTTTAAATTTTATTTTATTTAAAAAAAAAAAAAAGATTAATCAGGTTGGGTAATGTCGAGGCTAGGGTGACCGGCCCGGCCCCACGGAATTTTCCACCGGTCATCTGGGTAAATTGGGAAACACTTATGGTGGGCGGCTCAGAATCTTAGCATCCCTTAGTTTCGAGTCTCATTTGGAGGAAAAATCCACACAAATTTATTTTATTTTTGTTATATCTACAAGTTGTCTTTAATTTGTTGGTATTGAAGGATATTCTAATGAAATGCAAAAACTAAAATTTGGTTGACATGGTCATGCTATTCTAGCATATAAAATTATGTAACAAATGTGTTGCTGTTGGTTAGCATTAACACTTACAGTCCTTGATTGGATTTATGGCCAAGCTATGGGTTGGAACTTGGAACTAAGAGGGGTGTTGGATCGGGTCTATATCCCTATAGTTTCTACCAGAATGCAGATTTCAGTAAAAATGAGAAATCAATTGGATTTGGGCTTTGACATGTTTCATATCTTGATGAATCAAGACAAATGCTTTGTAAATGATTTAACATAGATTTTGTAGATATCATTTCTTCTGATGAGAAGCCTCTATTAGTGCTCAATGCCTGGTAGATAATAAGATCATTTCTTGTAATAAGGAGACCCTGCTAATGCCAAAATGAATGTTGGGCTTGAGCAAGATTTTCCAGCTGAATGATATGTCAAATGCCATTATGCTTAAGTTGATGAACCTGACTATCTGAGCCCATTAAAATTTACTAGTGTCAGTAGCATTGCATAATAAATTGTTGTAGATCCTAACAAGAATTTTCTTTTCCTGGAGGGCAATGACAAGCCATTTATAGATGGCTTTTGAGGTGCGAGAAAGATCAGAAAAACTGTGTGAATTAATGTGAAAATGTCCAAGAAGATATATAAAGAGGAAAAGAGCATGGGAGTGGTTCAAACTAAGACAAATTAGTTCTTTGAATTCCCAATGTAGTTTACCTGAAACTAGACTCACTGTTGTGATCAAGTTACCTAGCTCTAATTGGGGTTGCCTTGGGTTACTACCAAACCAAATATTCTGGCTGCATGAATCATAGGTGTAATGGATTGATCCATGTCATTTCATTAGCACCGACTTGGTTGCTTAAAACTTCATTTAACAGGTGCCTGCCATATGGGTTGATCATCATGGATAGAATTCTTAATTTTGTATTTGGAATCCACTGTTAGTTTTTATAACAGTTATAGCTACCAACTGTTCCATGCTTGGCTAGTTTGCATGACATATAACATCCATCTTCTTGGCCTTTATTTTCTTGCAACTTGTCTTAAGAATAAGTTTTCACACATCTTGTAACAGAGGAACGTAATAACATTTTGATTTAATCATGACATATTTAACTGCTACTAGTTTGCACATGTTAGAACTTTTTTACTTAATTTGTACATTAGCAAGGTTTCACACTCAATCTGATAAAAAGGTTTTGTCTGCTACATATTGACTAAAGCTTTATTTTAATTCTTTGTATTTCTTTTAATTTCAAACATCTCTCTCTCTCTCTCTCTCATGTTTATTGCTCTCTTTTCGCCGTGTAATTTCCTTCTTCATTTGCTCTTCTTTGCTGCTCTGCTTGTAATTTTCTCCTCTTCTTTGCTACTTTTCTTTTCTTCCTACCCATCCTCTTTCTTTACTTCTCTCCTTGCCCCTGTTTCTTCTATATCATTTGGTATCTACTTGTACATATAGTATCCTGGTTGGTATCAGTAAATTATAATTCCATTCACTAACTGCTATTTGGCACAGATTGATACTTCAAAGTTCAAACTAACGTTAATAGAAGAAATTTTAGGCTTTTGTTTATTCCTGCTAAATTGTGCCTGGTGTTGACAAGTAAATGGATTTTTGATTTATGGATATACCACAGATGGCAATTGTGAAGCTTTACTATACAGTGATAGACTTACCTAGCTGCAATATAATGCATTGCTCTTATTATTCCTAATTCTACAAACTAATTAGATGTACAGCTTATTTCACATTATAGTTGGTGTTTGGTCAAGTATATTATGTTAAGTGGAAAATTCATATCAATACATGATGCTTTTCTTGTTAGGCTCACTTTTCTCGATTGGTTTCTCTAGGTCGTTAGCCTTTTCAGAAGTTAGACTACTTTAGCTGTGTTCATGTTTATTTTATAATCAGTCTACAATCGATAATGCCACCAAGTATAGGATCATTTTCTTCATGATACTTTCTTGTTCTATTTTTCTAGTTTGGTCTAACTGGAGGGCACACACAAAGAAATCATCCATCCCAGATGCTTAATGATCAGTGTAAGTTTTATATCCTTTGCGTTTGATTAAAATGTTAAAAAAAACCATAGTACTTAAGTGCTATTTAATTTTCAGGGTAATTTTCCCTTGTTTGTCACTGAAGTAGCTGAAAAATGTCACAAATACAATTTTTGCTAACAAATGCTGGCTTTTCCATTTTGAAAGTTGAGGAACTAATTAGAATATTGTTGCATGATGTTGTTTGGAATGTAGTGACAGTGCTATTCAATCAATGTATAATGGGAGATGTATTCTAAGCTAATAACATCATCACATAGCTCGTAAGATAAATGAGTTGCTAATAACATCGTCTTTTTTTTTTTTTGCTACCATAAGATAAAAAAGTAACTCCTGCTTGTCAAATAAAGGATAAATTTCATTACATGTGGAAGTTGGCAAAGTCACTACTTCTGATCCTTTCTCTATAATACTTTCTTCTGAGTAAATACAAATTAAGCAAGCATTTTCTGATCCTTTCCCTATAATATTTTGTTTCTATATTTCACTTCTTTACCTGTTTTCATAGCTGTTTTCCTCCTTTATAGGAAGCACAGCCTTAGTAAATATATCCTGCATCATCATCAGTCATGTTAGTCCCAACTATCTATTGTTTCATTGGTCAATATGAGTCTTACCCAAGCATAATGTAAAATTTATTTATTTATCATATATCATTGGGTGGAAGTTATAAAAAATGTTTAAAGAGAGGAATGGACTATGAAGAGATATTCTGCAGAATTTTTGTAGCCGAATAGATTCAGATGCTGTTGATTAACTCAACTTGTTCTCCAAGTGGAACTATATGTTCGGTTGTTTCATGACCACTCTCTTGTGTACACTAACATGGAGTTTCAAATTGAGGAATATAAGCATGCCTCATAATTCTGCTATCTCATCTCAAAAGAGTTGAATGGACATGTGAATGAGAACTTTATGTTCTCCAAAGATAGCCATTTTCTTCTTAAGAACTTAGCTTCGTTACATGAGATAAGTAGATATTGTATTTTGCCTTCAATAGATAACAATTATATGAGCATAAGAATTAAGAGTGCAAGAATCCTATAAACTTATAAATAATAAACTTATGAGCAGAGTCTCCATACTTGTACCAAAATTGGACCTATTCTATTGGGTCCTTTGCCTTGTGAAAAAAAAATCATCTGAGATCTAGTTACATACCTGTGTGTCAAATACTCACTCACACCTGAGTCAAAGTAACATATATCATGTGATCTCCAGGTGTGGAATATGTTGCTAAGCTGTGAGCGGTATTCAAAAACTGATTCTGAGTTTAGGTAAAGATAACTTACCAGTTGGACGTTTTCCTCATAGCATCTTTCTTCTGTGTGGTCTCGGATAATATTGGCTATAAGTATTATTACCTGAGTGTTAAATGCGTCTGATTAATTTCTTTCCCTATTTGAGTATCAAAAGAGTTCTTGTTTTTGTAGTGTTTGGAATAGGGTCCTCAAATCCTGCAAACATGATAGCAATGCAGCAGCAGCAACAAGCTGGATTTGGAAATATTCCAACTCACACTCAAAATCTGCAATCAGGGATGGTAAACCTTCCAAATACGACACAGAATCCTAACTTTCCGCAACAGAGACAGCAGAATCAATCTTAATCATCACACGAACAACAGACAACTTTCTTTACAGACTGGAAGTTGTTATGTAATCTAAAAGTAGACGATTGAGCGAGGTATTGCTATCATCTACCCCTGCGATGCAATGAGAATCTTACCTATAAGGTCAACTTAGCAGAAGCTTTATTTATCCACTTGTGCCATCTATATTTTAGATAAATCATATGTAGCTGGATGGAGATGTATTTTCTAGTATTATTTAATTGTAACCAAGTGTAGCCATATCATCTCATGTAATGTTGTATACGAAAGGGACTGAAGTATTTTAGTTTTGCTCTGAGATGCATTTAGTGTCCATGCTGAGATTATCATCCATTTTCAGAATTGTAGATATTTGTGTTAGCCAATTTCTGGCCAGGATTATTTCTTTTTGCAATTCAGAAAATTTACAAGTAAATTGCGCCTTGTTTGTTCCTGGAAAGACATTTTGCTTCTTTGGTTTGGAGTCGAATTGAGTGGGCTAAGCAGTCTTATTTGATGGGGTAGATTTGATCGAACTTATAAGTATTTAAACTGCTAAAGTTGATTGATTAACTACTCATCTCAAAAATTTAAATTGCAAGATAACTCGTCAACTCTTTCGTAAGCCTAATCGGCATTCCTTCAAACTATTTCAGAATTACAAAAGAATCGATCAAACATCAAAATCAATGGCCACTGTGCAGTGTATCAGTCAGCCACCTCAACCCTAGAAAAATATTTCCAAGTCATTTGAATGCTTCAAAGCGAGGAAGATACGATGTGGGGAGGCAAGATAACACACAAAAGAATGGTAACTGAGTTGATATGCTATATAACTGTGTAACTGGAGAATAGTTGTATCAGATTGTCGACAGCTTCGGGATAAAATTTCCTCGCAAACAAATAGCATGGTCTCTTCATTCCATTCCACAGGCAAGGTTTCCGGCTTATAAATTTCTGCATAGATTCGGTACAAGATAGTTGGTGGAGCTAAGGTGACGATTTAAAGAAATGATAGATTTCATTATTTCAAACAAATCTAAGTAGATTACCTCTTCGTCACTAGTGACATGGAAATTCTCATCAATGGACTGCCAATAACAACCATATCAGCCGATGAGAAGTTAGCGGATAGCGCAGTTAGGATCATTTTAGTAAAAAAAGAGAGAGAATTCTCACTGTTATGTTCTTCAAGAGCTCGTAACTGATGTCTTGAGCGCGGTATGATTTTGGATGCCACTTCCCTTCAGACCAATCAACATGTGTCACTGACCAATTGGCAATTCCAGTAGGATCCACCATCTGCAGAGTATAGAAATAACCTTCTGGTTAGTGATAATTGAAAAACATCAGTTAACTCTTGTCCAGGAAAGACAGCCTACAAAGAGTTTTATCTGCGTACAGTTAATAGAGTTGGGAGATAATGTTCATCAGCATAGCAATTGCGACTGTCAAAACCTGGCTGTTGACATCAACAAAGGGAAAAACTTTAATATATTTGTACACAATTTTGTTTCACGAGTCAGTAAAGAAGCTAGCTGTGACTTCTGCATCTCTTCATCAAAATGTGAATAAAATTTTGCCAATTGAAAAAGAAAAGCCAAGTTAAACAAATGATGATCAAGATATTCATAATTTGGATTCCATTTCTCCCCTCTTTAAAACTTTTCTCAGATATGATGCTTTAAAAGAGAAGTAGAAGTGTGCCTCGGGTGTTGTTTCCTGGCAGTTTTACTTTCTTTCTTCGTTGTAGTATTTAGGATGCGTCGCACTTCATATAACTATAACAAGATGTCTTAATTTCCTTAAAACATCATCTTTGTCTGAGACAGGCTATATGGCAAAAGATTATTTAGCCATGAGAGAGACCCCGATATTTTGTTAACCTTTAACTACATTGCTCTGGTCCTAATCAATATAGCACCTTCAGGTGTAGAAAACCAAACTAGGATGAACAAGCATGCATTTACCTTGCAAAAGAGCTTGAATTTTGTATAGTAAAGGCTGTCTGCCATGACAATTAAGGCATGTCGGCGCTTCATTGTGAACCACTGCATTGTATGCAAGAATCTATAAGTACTCTAGGAACACAGATTGACAAATATGTATCTTACGTTGCTTAGAGTTAAAAGAAGACTACAGACATTCCATGACCAAGTTATTTTGTTGGAAAAAAAAAGACCTGGGAACCCTTTCTGAAGTCTTTTTCTTCAATCTCGGGTAGCATATGCTCAGTATACCTTGCATTTCCATGAGGGCCAGGATCCCAGAAACTGGTAATAATGCATAAATTAATTAGCAAAAAAAAAAATTCTCAATCAGCATATGAACACAATAACAAATAGTCCATAATAGGAGAAATGGGGTGAGGAAAAAATTAAGATAGACTTACCTGTCAATGAAGCTGACATTTGTTGCCATCAGATAGTTGTAGACATAGTCAAAGTTATGAAGAGGAACACAGCTGCAAAAAGAACAGCATCAATGACGATAAGATAAATAAGGCAAGTAAATTTTGGAAAGCACCACAAAGGAATACCTGTCAGAAAGTAACACAAAGTGCTGATTATCAGGGTCTTGAAGTGCATTTGCTAGAAGCCGCCTCTCTGCATCAACCATAGAAATCTTTCCCCAGATAACCTGCAAAATAGACGGATACTTCTTTCAGGAAACTTAGAACATTTAGTTGAATATTAGTTTGACATAACAACAAACATGAGATTATTCCTCAAAACTGGAATTTCATGAGGTTATTGGCTTAGCACTCTGATGTTCTTCATGGGCATACACTAGTAGAAGTTATTCATAAGCCAGAGAGCAATTACTCAAACCTAGGTGGTCCTTTCTAATTTTTCATCCTAGCTGATTGTCAGGTACTGACTTGGTGTTATTGTTGATTTTTCATTCCTTCGTAAACTCACACAGTTGATCAAAGTACATCAAACTCAGCTATTACCAAACTAGAAGTCAAATTTCATACTTTTAACTCTGTGAGGAAATCCATGCTCAACAACTTCTGTGCCATTTATGCACTTCTAACTGAAATAATGGATCTAACTCTTGAGCATATAATATTTAGGTGCAATATAGCAATTTAGATCATGTTATAGTACATACATGTAGCATATCCACTTATCTGATTCTGTTGCCATATCTCTATCAGTTCTATCAAAACTTTAAAGGATGACTATTTTTTTATTGGGGGGAAGGAATCTAGCTTGAAAAGATTTAGTAAAAATAAATGAGAACAACAAAATTGATGCTAATAATCTGTGAACGAATTTGACATCTTAAAAAGCAAGGAGGAGAAAAATTGTGCCAATGATAAAGGTAAACGTAGGCAGAAGATCTAGAGTTTGTGACACTGAGCATTAAGTAGT
Source organism: Kaempferia elegans (assembly GCA_037974815.1). Classification (NCBI taxonomy): domain Eukaryota; kingdom Viridiplantae; phylum Streptophyta; class Magnoliopsida; order Zingiberales; family Zingiberaceae; genus Kaempferia; species Kaempferia elegans. The sequence continues at coordinate 6,306,697 of JBBPFQ010000133.1, read as the reverse complement.
GGAGATGCTATAATGGTCTGTTACAATGCTTGCGTGCCTAGTATGCAACACCACTTAACAGACAAAGCAAAAATGAAATAGAGGAAAAATTATATTATGAATGGATAAGGTGTATCTCTTAACCTCTACACTAGCAAAACCATCATGATGAAACAATAGTAGAGGAGAATGTTCACTATATCATTTGGGTTACAATATATATGATCTATAGATATCACGCTTAATTGGTTGTTTAAATTTTTGCACATGCATTTCTAAGTAGATTCATGGACAAGCACACACATAAAAGTATACGATAAAACATTTTAGTCACTAGACTCATTGGTTGTTAGTATGAGAATCTGGTCTGTTTACAACTATATTAAAGCATAACATGGAACCCAAGACATCTTGTTTTGTTTTGGTTTAGTAATTGTTTCCATTTTTCTTTTTCAGTGAAACTTAGAGCACTAAAAGGACATGGATCAATGAGAAGTAGGATTATTACATACCTTTGCGCTTCGAATGTCACTTCCCACAAAAAAAGGGCTCACATGGACTGGCTTTTCTCGTGATGCATGCACATAGATGGAGAATCTCCCATCATGACCCTGTAAAAACAGATTAAGTTATGCTGTTATGGACTTCAATGTATAACATGCATAAAAGTCCAGCTAGGTAGCTTCAATTCCTTTTTGATTTATTCTGAGGTGCTAATTACCTCCCAACTTGCCCTATACAGCTTATTTGCACTTCAATGTTAGATATTATTGTACTAACTAATGAATAAATGATATTGTATTCAACTCAAAAGCCTGATGATTGGTCCATTATATCACCAAAGTTCTAAATTACAATAATCACTAAGTAGAATCTACTGGACAACCTGAAGATCCATGCCAGTTCATATATACAACTAAAATGAGACATTTGTTTTACCTATATAGTACAGCAATCTGGATAATTCTCTAATACTGGCATAATATAACCAAGCTACATAATGAGACATGAAGCATTTCAGTTAATGGAAAAAAGAAGTTAGATCTTTACCTGAAAAAATTTCTCCCAGAGTTTCTCCAAGGGCAGTGAACCAGGAGTCAAGAACATGAAAGCTATTTTTGGATTTTTTGGCTCGATAGATGGCATGGAGAGAATTTCCTTGATAAAAACATGTGCAGCAGCCTCTTCATCCGTATGAACACGGGGCACAGGAGGTAACCAATCCTTAAAGGGATTACAAACACTAGAAGCAAAGAAGTAACAAGCAGAATACCGGCGAGGAGGATAAACATATGTCCCAATTAAGGCTACACACACCATGCATATCAAGATGAGGATCCATTGAGGTCGTTTTGAAGTTGGTCTGTGGCGTACTAATGGCATGGCTTGCACCTTCCCATTGCCTAAATGCCATGCTTCAGGCATTTTCATATTGTTCTTCCCAAACAAGAGTCCAAAAATATTATCAGAGACTATTCATCATTAACCATGACCACTTAATTGAATACTAAAAATAACCACGACACACTGGAATCAAGACTGTAGCCTGCAAGTTCTATCATCGAAGAGAATCTACTGCACAGGGAGAAACAAAAAACACATCACAAATCAGACTATCCGAAATCAGAAAAAGTTTTTGTCAAGGAAATATAAAAGAACTGATTTGGAAGAGTATATACATATGGACTCTTTTACAACAAAGTAAAAAAAAAATACTGTTTTCTCTTCCTTTGATATAGTTCACAATGCAGTCAAGAAAAATAAAGAAGAACACACTGTTTGAAATAAAAAAAGTTGATGTAGCTATGATGTGCAGCAAACCTTAGTTGAGTTTTCCTTCTCTGCTTAGAGAAAAAGAAAAAAAAAACACCACAGGTTAAATTATGTGGATAGGATTCTCTCCTTTTTTTTTTTTTTTTTTTTTGTTGAACAGATGAGCTACTCTGGAGTAGGTGATCAACCTGATTTTCTTTAGTTGAGAAATGAAACTGAAATAAAGAAAAACATATCAGAAGCGCGTTTGATTTTTCTTTAGTCTAAATGATTCTCTCAATTTGAACTGATATAAAGAAAAACATATAAGAAGCACGCTCATCCTTCGAGTCAACTCAAACATTCTGTCAATTTGCTTCGGTGATAACACTTGGACAGAAAGAAAGAAGTAGATTGACTTTGAGATTTCATCGATGCGACTTCCATCTAGCAAACACATTGAACCTTTTTTCATCTTGATGAAACTAACCCAATGTGCCAAATTACAGAATTAAAATCGATTCAACTCCCAAAACCAGCCTTCGACAAGTAAACTCACGACACCGATATGAAAAAGCAACACCCATTAATCAAGCTCTCAAACAACAGCAACTCACCGCACCTTGCATTTTTCCCGGATCTAAATAACTCAAAATCAAATCTAGTCGGAAGAAGAAGCTGATAAACACAACCAAAGATCGAATCTTTCGAAGCAGAGCGAATATTTACCTGAGAGTCAAAGGAGGTTGCCCTGGGGCAAAGATCCAGCAGGCAGCAACGGAGGGGGACGGGCAGAAGGTAGAGAGATCCCGAATAATATAAGCTGGATAGATTTCAAAGAACCATTGAAATAGTCAAAAATCAGCAGCTTTCACACTTTCTACCACTCTTCTCCCCTGCAAGCAATATATTTTTTTCTTAAAAAAAAAGAGACTTTTCTTCCTTCTTCGCCGCCTCGTCCGCGTCGATCCTTTGAAACTTCGTGTTGGTGGTGGTCGTGGCGGCGAAACAGGAGGAGGAGGGCGGCGAGGCAACCGCCGTCGTCGGCTTGCTTGCTTTCCAACAAGAGCGGGGGATTCGATCCTCTGTTCGTTTTTGTGGTTAGATCTCGCTCCGTTTTTTCTCTTCTTGCGTTAAATTGAAATGACGATGCACACTGGAAGATTTAAAAAGATCCCAACCTTTAATATATTTTTAAAAGTAACCTTTAAACTTTTTATTTCACCAATTAAGAAGTCACGGTAATTTCTAAAGTTTTGGAGGATGAAATAAAACGTTGTGAAATTTCTATTTAGTTATCTAATTTGTACAAATCATATTTGTGCACCATGCGTAACTGCACGGATACGAGAGATTGCATGAGTTTGGTCATTTACACTAATGGTTAGTAGTCATTTGTGAATTACTTCTTCCATGTTGACTTGGGGACGGATTGACGGGGGCGCTGGGGGAGAGCGAATCGCCTATTTTTTTTTGCCACCGATACGAAAGATTGTCATATAAAATTTTGAGATTAAAACTCTGTTTGTCTAGCTAGACATATCTCTTTTATATTTTAACTATTTACACTAATAATTAGTAGTGACTCGTGATTTACCTTCTCTGTATTAGTAAAAAGATGGATTGATGGAGATGCTTAGGGAGCGAATCACTTTTTGCCATGTAGATACGAACGAGTCAGCGCCACCATAAGGTCTAGAGGTTAATTCTAGATTAGTAGGTAAATTTTTGTATTGGTCATTTCTCGAACCAGTACTCATCCATAATTTACAGATTGTGAATATTATACGAATGAGTGCTCCGAGTATAGTTGAGTTAGCTATTACGGAACTGATATTACCACAATAGCTAAGGGGTAAAATCTAAGTGAAATTGAAAAAAATATCGGTGACGTCCTCAGGGCGTTGTGCAGATGCAGATAGTGGACGTATGATAATTTGTCCAGATTTAATAGGGGTCAATTTCTAAATGTCACTTTTATGATAGTTCCTATCATACACCTTCCACTTGTATATCATGGGATGAACTCTAGGAGTTCCTTCGGGATGGTGCGATGATTAAGATATGAAAAATTGTCTTATTCTCCGTGATCTTGCTGTTCCGCCTCTAGCTCTTGGTTGACTCCATGGCTATCTGGTCAGTTTAGCAGATCTTACATCTCCGTTAAGTTAAATCTGATCATGTAAAACTCAACTAGTCGTCAAAGCTGGTCGTTCATATCAGTTACTTTAGTTAGGGACAGTTTTTCAGACCCTACGAGTCCGTCCTCTGCTAACTTGGATTGACTGAATTAATTGCAGAAGAAAAATAGAATAAAATTGATTAAAAGAAAGAAAGAAAAAAACTTAGCTGTGTTCATTCATTAACCAATGATTAGTCTTACTCTAGTATTATGGCCAAGTTGTCATTCATGTGAGGAAGTTGACCAGGCCTAAAACTTTATGCACAATGTTGCAAATCATTGAATGAAAAGAAGATACAAGAAAGACAAGCACAGTCATACAACTAGATGTGATATGACTTAAGTTCTAATAATCCCTGTCTAAAACTATTTGGCGAGCATCTCTTTTCATGTCTAAGCACAATGTACAGTGAGAGGTAATCAATGTTTCACAGAGGAGGTTGATCCAACTTCAAACACAGTGTACAGCAAGTTGTCCTGGTTGAAATATTGATTTTGATAACTGATATATTAAATAGAGATAAGATTGTTATTCCGTGAGTAGATTCTTGTAAATTAATTTTTTTTAGTTAATGATAAATTAATATCTAATGAAATGTTGGTCTGGTACGATCGGATAGAAGTTCTGACTTGCACATAAATTAGATTCATGAATGAGATTATATAAACAGTAACTTGATGTGGTAAAGGTGAAGCAATAGCTCCCATTGCCCC
>JBBPFQ010000133.1:6276011-6286952 GCA_037974815.1 Kaempferia elegans | reverse complement strand
GCCCTTTATAGGCTAATACGAGTTGAGTTAGGGTGGTTTTTAAAATGTTCTCTTATTTTATCAAAAATAAATAAATTATAGGGTAAAAATCCAAAAGGATAGATAGGGTCATCGTTTGATAAATCATCAAATGATTTTATGCTCTCGGGCACATTTGAGTTGGACCACTATGGAGTAGATATGTGATGAATAAGAGATCGAATTTCGGTAAAATTGAGAAAAATATTATTTAATATAATTTTTCAATTTATCTTCTCACATATAATCGTGGATCGTTGGGAGGCTGATTTCACCTTTTGATATAATCAAATGATTTTATACCTCACTTAAAATAAGTTATGTGAAATACTTCTTAAGTAGATTTTAAGATAATAGTTACAGCATGTTGTTGTTACAACGTGCAAAAGTTAATAACCATTGCAGCTATCTACTCGATTGTGATTAGATTATTTTCATTTGAAATATAGTAAGTTTTATGAAGTTCTCATAATTTGTTTTGCTCATTGAAGTATATTTTAACTAATTTGTCACTCTTCAATAAGAAAAATCAACCAAACGTAATGATACTATTGTAGAAGCTAGCAATCAGTTGCTATACATTATATTAATAGTCATCCACTAGCTTTTGCAAGTCTATTATGATCAGATAATATTTATTTAAAATGTACTGTCACGGAGCTTTCATAGTTTACTTTGCTCATTAAAATATAGTTTTAACTAGGTTATTACTCTCCCATAAGAAAAATAATATAAAATAATGGTAATGTTGTAGAAGATAGCAATCCGCTGTTACATGTTATAGTAGCTACTGCTAACATTAATTTAAAATATAATAATTATTGTTGAGTTCTCTAAATTTGTTTGGCTTATTAAAATATTATTTTAACTAGATTATTATTTTCCCCATAAATAAAATTAATATGAAATAATAAAATTATTATAGAAGCTAATAACCTATCACTTACACAGTGAAGCAACTATATATTATTAGTTGTAATAGCTACCTTTCTATCATCTAAATCTTAAAATATGATGATCATTGAAAAAAGTACACCCATTTGGACTCCCTTTTGATTTTTATCCCATTTTAAATGCTTTTAAATTTTAATTAATATCAATCACTATCAAATATATTTTTAGTCCTGAATAACTGATATTTTATAATAATAATTAAAAACAAATTATTTAAAAGACATAATCCAAAAGGGCAAAAATACATGTTATTAAAATAAAATGGCCCTTATATACGCCGCGAACTACGGCTCTGTCTCAGACGTGATAGAATAAGACAAACAACCATGATTGTTTCTGCGTTTTGTCTGCACCACCGTACAGCAAATAAGTATCAGCTGTTGGACTGGAACACAAGGTCTCCAAGAGGTGGACCAATGAGAAGTATCGTTTTCGTGTTCTGTGACTTTTCCATGACAGGCGAGTCTTCACAGGTTCATACGTAACGGTCACGTGAAGCAATTATTTAAGCACGTTACGGCGGACCGAAAAACACGTGACGGAGAATATTCGCCTCCGGCTCTTTTGCTCCTTCTTGAAGCTCTTCGCCATTTCCCCCTTTCTCTCTCCCTCTCCGTCTCTCTTTCTATACACCGAGAACGAGCGACTCTGGGGAAGGAAGGGCGAGAATTGAAAGGCGGAAGCTTCGGCCCGTTCAGGGCGGCGGAGGAAGGGATATGGGCGGAGAGCGGAGGCTCCCCTTGTCGCGGTGGGAAGCTGCGGCGGTTGCTGCGGCGGTGGTTGCGAGCTTCGCCGTAGGGCTCGCGGCGTTATACCTCTCGATGCCGATCTCCGATTACAGCTTCCTAAAGTTGCCTCGCACCCTCGAGGACCTCCAGATCCTAAGGTTTAGTTTCTGATTTTTTTTTTCTTCTTCTATGAACATCCTCGACCAGATCCATGATCCATATCTTTGGCTCAAAAAGATAGCATCTTTTTTTCACGTCTTCAACCGGTTTGGCGATTCCTGGTTAGGTCATTTTAGTACTAATTTCTCCATTGGGAAGGGAATGGAACAGTGTCCATAATCTTTAATAATTTTTTGTTCATTGAATCGTATATGTTCCTAGATTATGACACGGCAAATATGATATTCATACTGGTAGATTTTAGACACTTTATAACGTCTGTGAATACCAAACACAATCCTCTATGGACTATAATGGAAGACCTTTCGTAGATAGAATGCAAATAGAAGAAGTCTGAAACAAAAAACGTGGTAATATTATTATGTGGACTTCGATCGTTGGCAAAAAAGAATAGAAATGTTAATGAAGTAGGGATGGAAATACTGAGATAGACATGCAAGCTGGAAAATAACACAGGGTAATGAATTTCATATTCAGTTATGTTGAATCGATTAGAATTAAATGTGTGGCAGGAAGAATGAAAGTAAAGAAAATACTGGTGAACATAATTAAAAGTGATTGAGGATATCTTTGTGTTTTTAGAATATAGCATTGCATACATGTTGCATGCTATGCCATTTTGCTGACGATAGCAATTTGGAAGTGAAACTTGCATTTGTCCAGCTACAAATGGTAATTTCCACTTATAAATGAAATCTCAACTGTTTGATGAACTATGTGCATCTTTGATATTCAATTTCAGAAATACATTATAATTTTGGTGAAGGAACAGCATAGCTGTTTATATACAATTAATGCATTTGGAACAATGTTGTTGAATGTTTTGTAAACAAGTTATTGTTAATTTCTTGTGTTTCAATCACATCTTCATCAGGTGAGTACCATTCTCTTTACAAGGCATGTGAATGTTTGAGAAAAGGTTTCTCCTGTGTGATTTTTTTTTTCTGAAAAAACAATTAGGCGATGGTTCTTTTTTTAAGTTACATAGCATCAATCTTTGCTTACTTGTGAATTTAATTTACTGTTGAGGTTTCTTGCCTACATTTCCACAAGGAATTTCTCAACTTCTGCAGTTGTTCAAATGAATCAAATACCATTTCTTAGGCATTTAGACATTTTTGTTTCATTCGTTACTGAAAAATGCTTTAAGATGCTTGTTATTGACGTAGGCTGGTTTCTTAACATTCTCCAAGTCGGTTGCAGAAAGTTAAACATAACACTATAATTTTCCTGTTCCTGATATCATTCATAAAATGCTGTTTTTATTTTATTTAAGTAATTGTGGTTGCTGGCATCTTAGGGGCCTAATAGTAATCCCAATGTTGTCTTTTGGATAGTTTTATCATTTTTTTTTTAATCTAAGGAGTGTTTCTTCTTTTTTTTATTGTATTTCCTTGAAAAAAAAAAACAATGTCTTACTTACTACTCTTTAAGTTATAAGCATCCTCTCTAAGATACTTCTGAAATAAAATAGTTACTTTTTTGAAATTTGTCCAGAGATCATCTAGAAAGCTACACAAGTGACTATACGGTGCAGGTTTTGGTATGCTATTTTGCGGTGTACATATTCATGCAAACTTTCATGATCCCAGGAACAGTGTTCTTGTCACTGCTTGCTGGAGCCCTATTTGGAGTTGTTGGAGGTGTGATACTGGTAGTTCTTGCAGCAACTGCTGGTGCATCCTCCTGTTATTTCCTGTCAAAGATGATAGGAAGGCCATTGGTTTCCGCATTGTGGCCAGATAAGATGGGCTTCTTCCAGGATCAGGTAAATTGGATAATAATGGTTTTTCACCTATATCGTCGGAAGATCCTTCATGTTATCTAGCTTTGGGAATAAATGGTGATATAGTTCCCTTATTTTTGTTATATGATATAAAAGTTTGTAGTGTTTGAAATTCAAGCCTTTTATTCATTGTCAATCTCTGTCAACAGGAGGAACTACTACTTTCTTGCTTTTACTATGAGAAATACCACCCAATTTGCTTCAAGGAGTTGCCCAACTCTTTCTTTCTTCTTTTGCTCACTAACAATGGAACTATTTCTATCATAGTTGATTTCGTGTTGAGCTTGGAATTCATGATAGGGCTAAAACAAGGGAAGAGAAACTCATTCTAGTTGCTTAGTTAGAGTTCATCTGAGGAGAAAGTCTATGGTTTTCATGGTTTATAATTCTTTTAATTACATGAGTCATATAAGTGATCTCAAATATTAAGATTAATATGGTCTTAATGATGAGCTTGTGGCATTGCTACCAAGTTTTATTCAGATTATATGAATCATAATGCTGACCTCAAAAGTCTGGATTGGCATTGTTTACCAAGTTTTATTTTGATTATATGAATTATCTAGTGGAATTCAAGTAGTTGAGACTAACACAGGCTTACTGATGAGAATGATTATACATATTTTAAATCATCATTTCAGTGTTTGATAATACAAATTTTCTGTTCAAAGTTATCTTACAGAGGTCTTTTCTGCTTTATTTACATTTACTTTGCACCACAACCTTTTAATGGGTTAGCTAATCATGGATAGGTTGCTCGAAGACGCGAGAAATTATTGAACTACATGTTATTCTTGAGGGTGACACCGACATTGCCAAACACATTCATTAACATGGCGTCTCCTATAGTCGATGTGCCTTACCATATCTTCGTTGTGGCTACTTTGATAGGACTCATCCCAGCTGCATATGTGACAGTTCGGGTACCATTCCCTTTCTTATACTAGATTACATGGTCATGATAGCTTAAACTAATTGCTTTTTTGCAATTCTTGCAGGCAGGAACAACCCTCAGCGAACTGAAGTCGGTGGCCGACTTGTATGATTTCCAAGCATTAGCGACACTCTTCTTCATAGGAATTGTTTCAGTTACACCTACATTTATAAGCAAGTGAAGTGCACAAGCTTCACAAAACCGAAACAACCTTTCTTCAAAAGCCTATATTATGGTCGTTGACGACTATTTGGGGTCGGCAAGTACATGAATTTTAACACTCCTTATGTTGCAGTATATAAATTATTGATATACGACCCCAAAAGTTGATTCTCCTCGATGTTGATTTGAGAAGATCGTCAAGAACAGCGACCTACATGAATTGCTTGTATCGACTATTGTATTTCTAGTCTATTTACGCGAAGTTGATACAACTTGTCACTTGTGCACTTCATCTGATCAAGTCCTAATGTTTGCTTCTGTTGTGTGAGTTACCGGAACGGTTAATGTTTTTTATTGTTGAAATGCGATACCGAAACCGTTTGTTAGATGATTTCTGCTCAATCATTTTTAAAAGTTTTTACTCAAATCTCTATCTGATTTTTTTTTTTAAAGGTAAAAGTTTTGAATCCGCTCAATTTGTTTGGTTGGTTTGATTTGGATAGAGTGGAGAATACAGAGGAAAATCCTTCCCCTGGATCTTTTCAAGTGGAATATTGAGTTTGTTGATTTTTCTTGAAGAATCAAATCTAAACACTGTCAATTTATCGTTGAAAAGAAGATATGGAATCAATCAAGCTGTGATACTGATTATATGAAAATTATTGTGCAATTGCAAAAGCATACTGCAGCAAGGAAGAAATAACTCTACTAATACAACACAACATGATAATTTATGGAGGGTAATACGGAGCAAACGAAGGGTCGATGGAGATGACTGCAAGAGCAGTACAGATAAATCATCAGAACATGCTCCAGAAATATGTATTATACGTGAGATACTAAAATAGAAAGATGTTTAAGCTCAAAGCAAAACCTTTTATCAGATGAAACACCGTATTCAAGAGTATGATATTTAAATCTATGGTCATGCTGAATGAAAAATCATGGACAATGGCTCGCCTGATCTATCCAGACAAGCTAGTTAGTTGGTTGGGTCAGTCAAATCATGTGGGTCAGGCAAGCTAGGCTGGCTAAGCCAGACTGACCAATTAGGTTGCTCAATTGGAGCAGTTGTTTGGTTTCGTTCGGCCACGAGCTAGGAGGTCTAGTCATGTCAGGCCAGTCAAGGTGGGTGGGTTGGCTGGAATGATGGTTTAGTTGGTCCTATCGAGCCAGATAGGCTAGTTAATCCAACTGGTTGGTCCACTGAATTGGTCAGTCCAGATTGGTTTTAAGAAAGAGAAAATATTTTTCCATCATCAAACACATGAAACATGAAGATTTTAATATCACATCCAAATGGCAAAAGAAGCATCTAAAAAATTACCTTTAGATAGTGTTGTTTAGCATCAAGGCACGTCTACTCAACCTGCAAAAGTATAAGCAAAAAATATAAGAGTAAATATAAAGCACTAATTCATAATTTAATGCATAAGAGAGCTTCTACAATTGGCAAACAACTAAGGATATAGAATTGCTTATCATCTTCTCATCCTGCATTCTATACAAAGTGGTGCTCAAAAATATGCATTGCTCATGATGCCAAGGAATGAAAGGTATCATTGAGCTTGTCTTGTGTACTGGGAGCAGAACACTGAATGCTACAGCATTAGTCTAGTGCCCAGCTCTATAAAGTCAAGTATAAACTATGATCTATAGGCATTGAGTCCCTTTTTGAATAAGTTTATTTATGAGCTGGTTCGCTCAAAAGAATCTACAATAATATGTTGAGCCTGTAGATAAAACTGAATCGTGTAAGATTTGCAATGTGATCTTACTTTGGTGTGGAATGGAGCAAAAATGATCTTCACATCTTCAAAGACCTCTTCAATGGGCTTCGTAGCATTTACCTGTAAGGCCAAGTAAAGATATTTACGTCTAAAAAGATAACTTTTCTACATATCCATTTTTATTTTTTTGATAAATACGGCCAACAAACTACCACTATATAGAGACAAGTAAATACTATACACAACCACAAGTTCAATTGTGAAAGAAACAAAATTGGGGTCAAATCACAGCTAGTAGTTGGGTGTCTGCCCTCCCCCATGCGCTATTCAACTAGCCAAGGCTAGTAGCCACTCTTGATTTCCCTCTTATGCGTTGCATGGGGACGGACTGGCAGAGGTAATGGGGCGAGCGAATCGCCTTTTGCCACCGTGAAAGAATACAAATAGATCAGACACCATTTAAGTGTATGCTTAGTAGATTATTTTGACTTCAGCTACATTATAAATATTTATTAGAATGTTTTGTTGCATACTCGATCAGATATTCCTTCTACTAATCTGTGTAGATCCAGCTAGGAGACCAGGTTACCACAAATACTTGGGTCAACTCTACTAAGCATCAAATTGGTTGTTTTCTAGTACCAGTGTTCCACCTTAGCATTAAATTTCATAATACCGTCTGAAAGGAGACTGAAACCCACCCATTGGAATCACAATACCAAATAGCCATGATGTATAAAAAGAGTCAAAGATATGATTCCCCTTGGGACACAAGAGTGAGAATATTATTAGATTATCTTTGGGCAAAAATATATAACTGATTAAATGAAGATTTCTCGAGTAAAAGCTTAGTACCTTTCGAACCTTGCCCTTCAGTTCATAATGCTCAATAACAGGTAGACTGGAATCAACAAAAACTCTAAAGCGCTTTCTTATGGTCTCAATGTTATCATCAACTCTCTCCTGCATCATACAGAAAATTAAAAAATGGAAAATTCAGGGATAAGAGGCTGTGCTAAAATAACCTGGTTGCGGCTTAGAAGTCTGCGTTCCATCTCTTCCTCTGGACAGTCAAAAAATAGTATGAACTCTGGCTCAATCTTTGTCTATAACAACAGAAAGAAAAGAAAAAAAAAATGTAACAAGTATATTTGTAGAATTAAATTGCAGAGTTGCAGCAGCTACCATATTGCCAAATTACCCCATTCTCAAAAGCAGCACGATTCTCTTCATTTCTGGGAAAACCATCAATAAGAAATCTGTCATTTCCACTCCCAATCATAGCCTTCTTCAGAAGATCAATTGTAACCTCAGCAGGGACAATTTTCCCTTCCTTGATCATGTTTGAGATCATGGTACTGGAGAAAGAATGTAGTCAGAGAAATACAATAGCCATTCTAGTTAACTCTCCAAGTAAGCGCAGATAACAGGATATTCAACTTGGTCATATCATTCAAGTGCAGTCCACATCTACTCAAGTCTTTGAAAGAGAGGGTATGTAATGTGTTGAACTAATTGATATCACATGTTTTGTGTCATGGTTTTATTCTGATCCTCTTACATATACCTTATCTCCTGACAATGGAAAGTCACTTCCACTCAAATCATTTTGACATTAGGATCAACCTACCCTTGTATCCAATTTAAAATTTGTACATTGAGTCACTTCAGGAGACTTGCCAGTCAGCTGTGGATGACCATCTGGCCATCTATAAGGTGATTGAATATGAATTCCCTAATTTTGTAAAGCCGGTTCATAGTTATTCAACCTAATTCCACCCTAGTTAGTGATTACTGCTGACCCCTGAAACCTGATTTTATAATGTTATTAAAAAAATTAACAAAGTTGCACTAACACATCTATGTATATATAATCAGATTGAATATAGTAAATACCCGTTTTCCGAGCCAGATTTAATTTCTGCACGCAGAAGATCTCCAGCGCTGAGATGGGTGAAACCATAGTTTTCAACAATCTTTGCACACTGTGTGCCTTTTCCGCTGCCAGGTCCCCCTGTTACATACATCATGTGAAATTGCAATATAAAAAGAGAAAATAGAAAAGCGTTTACCTATCAACAAATGCAAATGTAGAAAAGACAAAGAAAACAAAATGAATCAGCAGATTTATGAGTAGCATCTTTGTATTCTAATCAGCAATATTCAGCATCTATCTACAAATATTAATTTCATAGAGTCGTATGGTAAAAATCTTTTTATATCAATTCTCTTATAGGAGATAAATGGCAACTTCACAGATAGAGAGAGAGAAAAAGAAATACAAAGAATTCAATTGCCAAAAAAAGTTTCTGACATTGGAATATTCTCAAGTGTTATTTAAGATTAATGGTTTAATCTAAGATGTGTTTGATAGAAGACGAAGAATGCAAATGGAAGGATAGAATGCAACATTAGGCATAAATATAAATTCAGTGCAGTGTCCAGACAAGCAGGTATGACCTTATAAATGACAAGATTCAAGGAAAATCAACTAGCACAATATCAGATCAAGTTGCGAGTTTGAACACTTAGCCTATTTGTTTGGATTTTGTAGGCTTATGGGAGATAGGAGTAACTATTCGGTAACCGTGGAGCATTGAGTGCTTCACAAGTCACAACCCCTTTCTCAGTGTATTATTATATGTGTACAACATAAGCTCCTTAGATTCTCTTAGAATAGTATAGGTTTTATACCGCTAAAAATTATCCCTTGAGCTTTAGAAAACACAATTAGTGCCCAATCCTAATAGATTACCTGAGAAAAAATATCTCCGAGAAAATAACTAAATATTCAGGTATTCCCTTCTTTAGTGACAAAAGAAGTTCAAACTATTCATGGTTTCAGGACTTGAGGAACAAACTTACTAGAGTATGGAAAACTTTAACTATGGATTTGGATTAACTAAATAATTCATGGTGATATTTCTAGCAAACTAAATTGGGTACAGAATCATGTCATTGTTTTTAAGCAAGAATATTACCTAGCACAAACACAACTGTGATCTTCTTGTCACCTGGGAAATTCACATGAGCATCCTGCATTCAAACATTTAACAATTATACTTGGTGCACGTATGTTTTTTTATATATTTCCTACTAAGGCAATTTAAATATAAGAACAAATTTAAAAAAAAGAAAGAGAGAAAACGATGTCAGGCATTCCATGATATTGGCAAAGGAAGGAACACAAGTCCCAATGGCATAAGTTCATTTTTTATTCAAAAGAAATCTCCTTTCAATTAAAATGATTCCATAGAAAGTACGATACCTTGTTAGAATCTACCATCGTGCCCATGAATAAAGCTAATTCTGTTGTGTACTAACTGGAACAAACAAAATACAAGTTAATTTAGCATGCATTTAAAATTATATCAATGGAAGTAAAAAAACCTCTGAGAAATATTGTGAGAGAAAGCAAATAAAGCAGCCAGGGATCATATATCATTTAAAGACCAGCCAAAAGGAGAGTCGGTGTTAATTGTCATAAAAGAAAGTCGATTTACGAGCATGCTAAATTGTAATGCTTATCATTTGTGGATCTAAAAACCTACAGAACAGAAAATAACACATCCAAAAAGAAAGCCTTTGTTTCAGAAACACGAGTTCTATTTCCATTGAAAATGATTCGATACGAAATACGATATCCTTCCAACAAAGAAATTTCACCCTCTATATCAATATTACGAATCAGAACCCACCCCAACATCTCAATCAATGAATCGATCTTGCACACAGATCTACTACCGAACATCTCTCCAAACCCCATAATCAAGATAAGAAAAAGATCTTAGCTTCGTTTGTGCAAACCTCAGCAGATCTAAACTACCACACTCCAGATCTGGGTCTCAATTCCATGAACACATGAAAAAACACCTCAGAAAGTTGAATCGGAGCAT
Organism: Kaempferia elegans; assembly: GCA_037974815.1. Taxonomy (NCBI): domain Eukaryota; kingdom Viridiplantae; phylum Streptophyta; class Magnoliopsida; order Zingiberales; family Zingiberaceae; genus Kaempferia; species Kaempferia elegans. Next base: position 6,276,564 of record JBBPFQ010000133.1, on the reverse strand, counting down.
TACAATGACGAAATATATTAGATCGGGAGAGGGAAGGGCGGACAATGAGATCGAATACCTGGCAGCAACGCGAGCTTCGCTTCCAGAGTCACTCTTCCGCTCAACGACGGTGGAGGGAAATGGAGATCTCGGCCTCATTTATACACCGAGAGGAAAGCTCGCAATTCCAAACCCAGTTCCAGTGCTCCGTCGCCCTGGTCAGACTCGGAATACGGATGACGCTCCGATCTCCATCGGACGGCCATAGATCACACGGCAAACAGGATTTCGACTTTCGAGTACGATAGTAAACGGCTCAAGAGTGGAGCCGAACCTAAAACTAATTAAAATTAATTAGACAAAATTCAATTTGACGTCCTTTTTATTAAAATTGTTAAAGGGACGTGTTTTTTGATTTATTATAAAAAAATCATATTAGTATATTTTAAATTCTAAAATTATATTTATTTATGATATTACTAGTTATCGCTCACACACGTTGCATGTGTAATAAATACATAAATATGATAAATTATACTTGATAATGATGCGCCGAGCCCATGTAATAGTAACG
>JBBPFQ010000133.1:6221378-6232362 GCA_037974815.1 Kaempferia elegans | reverse complement strand
GTACCTATGCTACTTAAGATACCCCGCATGTTTGATCCATGGGGTGGATATAGCATTATTGGTTTTGGTGATATCCTTTTACCTGGGTTGATAATTGCCTTTTCATTAAGGTTAAAATCTCTTCATTTCTTCTCAAATACCTTTATCTTATCACCATTGTATAATGTTTATTTTGCTGATAAGTACCTCGAAATGCAGTCTAGGATGTTGATTTTTTGTGCTAATCTGACAATTAGAAATCTACATTAGATAAAGTTTACTTTTGGTGGTACTATTCCATAGTATTTATAACCGAGAGCTTGTATATTGAGTACAGATGAAACTTTTGTTGGATAAATTGTTGTTAATCACTGTTCTCTATATTAATTTCTGCATAACCCCTTGTTTACCTTATGCTTCAGATGTGTCTAACTGCTTTGTATGTAGAATTTGACTTCTTTAATTGGTCCTCTTGTCTTGCTGCATAGGTTGTTTCTTCCTTCTCATTAGTTTCCACTGTGATGTTTTTATACATTTCCTTTGAGATGTCAGTCTTTTGCTAGCTATCTCCTTAGCCTAAAGTGACTAAGCTAAGATATCAAACGTTCTAACAAGCTTGTTATGTGCCTTTTTTTTTCTATACTGTGGAATAGGTATGATTGGGCAGCAAAGAAAAGCTTACGATCTGGTTACTTCTTGTGGTCTATGGTGGCTTATGGCTCTGGTAAGACTTCCTGGCGGTCTCAAGTATGAGCATGCTATATCAGTAGTAGACTAGTAGTTTTCTTCTTCAGACTGTTTAACTTGCTTTATTTTATCTCAATAGTTTTTAACCTCCTTTTCTAGTTTTGTTTCTGATATAAAACTCAGTTAGCCACCTTTAAGAAAATGAAATTTATCATCTCGGTGCAACCCTTTGCCTAAGTTTGCAGAAAACTGAAGCAGAGTAGTCTTCTTTCAATTTTTCTCTGGTCTCTCAAAATTGATGATACACTTTTACTTTCCTTTATCCTCGAGTTAAAGTGTCATTATAACTTTCATCATAAATTTAGCTAGTCGATCCTCTTTCATCTAACTTGCAGGACATAGAAGCAGAGTAGTCCTCTAATTTTTCTGGGCTCCGAAAGTTTATGATACACTCGTGTACTTTCTTGAAAATTTACTTTTCCTCTCGACATTTTCCTTTATAGAGTATGCTCGATTACACTATCTATCTTTAGGTGAGGGAAAGAAAAAGAAAATAAATGAACTATCTGAATTTGTGATTTCTAGTGATTTGTCGATCTATAAACCAAGAACAGTAAATTACCGAACCACATAGGGAAGTTTTTCAAATACCCAAATCACGTACCCAAGTTTTAAAAGGACTAAATCACGGATCTCATACCCATTTTATCCCTCCGAATTTACCCCAATTGATTGCTACAGTGGGTTCATTTATTTATTTTTAAATAGACCGATTTTTTTTAAAGACCAATTTGAGTTTAAAAAGATATTGTTTCTCAATATATTGTGTCAAATTGATATTGAGGGCATAGATATAATCAAACAAATTAGACGAACAAATAGAACTTGATTCCATGTCATTCCGAGCTCTCTAGGTCCATCAACCGATTTTGGCATATATTGAGAGTAATGATTTTTCAAACTCAAATTGGTCTTTTTTTAAAAAAAAAATTAATCTAAATTGGTTGTCACACTATAAGCAATCGATTGCTACACATGTCATTTTAAGCTCTTTAGGTCCATCAGCTGGCTTTGGCCAAAATCCACGACCTCAAACATTGATTTGATATAATATGTTGAAAACAGTGATTATTTAAATTCAAATCGAAAAAATTACTAGCAATTGATTCGGAACCGAATGAATAGTATTTCGCAATCAATTAAAAAGTTTGAAATCAACAGATAAACGTGGAAAGCTCTGAATGACATGAAACTAAGTCCTAAGTATTCATCTAGTTAACCTGATTATATTTATGCCCTCAAACATTAATTTGGCACAACATATTGAGAGTAGTGATTTTTTAAAATATGAATTAGATTTTTTGTACACATTTGTGTTCAAAAAATCACTTCTTTCAATATATTATGTCAAATTGATGTTTGAGATTATGGATATAATCAGGAGAACTAGACAAACACATAAGACCTAGTTCTATGTCATTCTGAGCTCTCTAGGTCTATCAATTTTTGCCAAAATCGGTTGATGGACCTAGAAAAATCTGAATGATATAGAATAAGGTCCTATATGTTCGTCTAGTCCTCTTAATTATATATGCCCTCAAAATCAATTTGGCACAATATATTGAGAGCAGTAATTTTTTGAACATGAATTAGATTTTTCAAGCACATTTGTGTTCAAAAAATCACTGCTCTTAATATAATATATTAAATTGATGTTTGAGGGCATGGATATAATCAAGAGAATTAGAAGAACACATAGAACCTGGTTCCATGTGTTCGTCTAGTTCTCCTAATTATATTCATGTCTTCAAATAACGATTTGGCATAATATATTGAGCGCAGTGAATTTTTAAACTCAAATCGGTCTTTTGAAAAAAAAAATGATCTATTTAAAAAATAATAATAAGCCAATTGATTATTACTACACTAGGGTAAATATGGAGGGGTAAAATGGGTATGTGATACATTATTTAGTACGTAGGTACATGTTTTGAATATTTGAGAAACTTACTTACATGTTTCATTAATTTTCCGAACCAAGAATGGTCAAGGACAAAGATTGAAATCTGTATATTTTTTTTTCTTTCCTTTCTTAAAGGTATATACACTAGCATGTTCTTCGTTACTTTTGATCAGGTCTTCTTATCACATACGTGGCCTTGAATTTAATGGACGGTCATGGCCAGCCGGCATTGCTGTACATTGTGCCTTTCACGTTGGGTGAGATAAACTCCTTGTTCTTCACAACTGAAGATTATACAAGCTCACAACTTCTTTCAACTAACCGTAAATTGACCATTCTACTGACTTGATTTAATTTGTCCCTCAAATTGATATCGCCGTGCAGGCACATTCTTGGCCCTCGGGCGCAAAAGGGGAGAGCTCCGAAACTTGTGGACGCAAGGTGAGCCGCCAAGAGTTTGCCCACATATTCAACCTGCCCAGTAGAACAAAATACTAATTGCAGGTATATATATTACTTGCCTAGTTTCTATTTCTACTGTTGTACAAGTTTATGAGCTGTAATGCTTCAAACAGTGATTGATGAAATGTAATTTGTTACAACCGACAGCACAGTAGAGCCTTAATTTAACATAAAGCTTTTGTGATAATGTAGTTAAATGCAATGCAAAAAATGTCTGTTGTCTCATTGTCTGCAATTTTTTTAGAAAAAGGAATGGCTCGAAGACAAAGCAGCATCTTATGAGCCTTGTCAATGTGTAACATTTTCTTTAGCATGCTTTTAGCATTTTGTTAATATCAAAATTCCCGTTTGTTTTGTTAGGAGGTATTTTTGATATTAATAAAGTGTTTAAAAGGGTGTTTTAGAAATGTTCGATGTTGGAGAAATCTTACAAATGCATCAACTTTCATATTCTACAGTTTTAGAATAGTTGACTGATTGCTTAAATGAGGTGTAATAGAAAATAAATTAAAAAATCAAACTATTTATTTTCACTGTCAACAAAAAGGAGGATGCTTCCTTTAAAAATCAAAGATTTTTTAAAAATATAACTTGTTTTGGTGTTGTTGTAAACATATTTGAAGTTATTAAATAATTATAATTACCTTAAAATTATTTAAATATGAGTTAGTTTTATTTCAATTTGATCAAAATTGATTCAATTCAATTAAAATTAGTTAAATATATAATAATTTTAATTGAAGTTAGTATAATATAAATTAATTTATTTAAATTACTTGGTGCAACCACTCCTATAGGAAGCAACTTTGCTATAAAAAAAAATGGTCTAGCTATTTCATAATAAATATTAGGCAAAAATATTTTCAAAATAAAAAATATATGTATAATATTATTTTTAAAAAAAAACCTTTTGAGGTGTTTTGATTTTCAAACATTCACATTAAATTTATCAAGCCATTAAAAATTATACTTTCTTTCAAAACTTTCCTGAGAGAATATCATGAAATGAATCATTTGATTTGTCCAATACATTTTCTGACCTAATCTTCCAAAATAAAATTTTAAATTTAGAGAATAAAAGTATGTACAAAATAAGTAAAACATCTGTTAAATGGAATTAACCGAGATTGAATTAGAAAATTTGATTAATTTAGAAATTTATTTTTTTAAGAATATTATTTTTTTATTTAATTTTAATTTTAAAATTTATAAATCAATTAAACTGGAATATTATCAGTTGACTGATATACTTGAATTAGACAACAACTGCATTGATAATTCAATCAGTTTGATTTTGAATTGATTATATACATTCCACCTTATTCCATCTTTAATACACTATAATTTAGTATAATACCTAATCTTTTCAATAAACTGTTTTCCTCACTCAAATGATAATAAATTGAAAACTTATTTATTTTTAGTTTGTAATCAATTCACATCAGAGAATCAAATGGAAACTCCTTTTTCATGTACCTTCAAATATATTGCACAAAACACCACCAAAAAAAAACATTTTTTTAAAAGAAAAAAAAAACGCTATTGAGAGATTACAATATATGCAAGGAAAACACAGAAGGATGAAATTGATTCTTTGCAAACTTTTGTTATGAAGACGAGAGGAACTTTTCCGCCTCGAGGTAGATGAACACACCATAAACCAAAGATCATTCAGAGTTCATTCAGACAGCTTGTTCTAGTTGTTGATGTTTCCTCAATTCCAAGCATGGTCAACCTCTGGAAGTCGATATTCATCTGGTTTAAGAGCCACAGGGAAATCTAGTAATGTCGGTGCTCTCTCATGGATCCTGAAATCAATTCATAAGGATGGCCTATCAATTTGTGTAGAACACAATCTCTATCAAGTGACTATAATACCTTTCTTTGAACAAAAAGATTAGTTTTAATGAGACAGAAGGAAATCTTGAGTAGGGTCCAGAACTATAGTTCAAGATCTAAATCAGTAAAAGGCAAAACTAAATAATGAATTGCACTCGAATTGATTGACATATGTAGGCACCTGTGTTGATTGTAGAGATCCTGATTTATGCGAGCCTTGTTGGCTGCATCTTTCGGAATTTTCTCGTATAGATATTTCATAGGACCCCAGGGAGGAGGATTCCTGCAATAAAAGTAGCAAAATATGTAAGCAGTGATTTACTTGATATGATTAATTTTAAATAAATGCTAGGTGCATCACCTTGATATAGGGGTCATTGCATTGAATGCATCAGATGCCCTTTTGCTTTGTCTGATAAATTCTTCAGCAGCTTGGAGAGCTGTGACCGCCATCCTATGTGAATTTTCTGAGTTACCCTCATCAAGAATAACACCATGGTAATAATAAGCAGCTGCCTGTTCATGTAAGAAAAGACATCTAAATATAGAGACAGCAAATGGTTTCCCTGAATTGTTTACTTAATTTTGAAATGAACACCATCACAGATATAAAGCCTCACTAATTTCCGGAGTCTAAAATTCATTATTGAATTGTTAAAGAAAAAGCTACTGGTACCAAGAACTTGTGAGACACGCCAGCTGAGGAATAAGTACTGGATTTAGGATTCCCTAAAACTGATTCAACTGAAGCATAATGATAAATTTACCATGTAAACTAACCTGTTCGAAGCACATACAAGTTTGAAGTAATAGAAGGTATTCTAGATTCAGACTATCAAACTGACTTCCCTTTGCAAAGCGAAACCTATTACATAATCACTCCCGTCAATTTTAAAATTTTATTTTTTTTCCTTCACATTACAATATTGCCATGATAATCCATAGATGATATGTGTAGAGAAAGGGCTCATAACTAGCCCTTACTATAATACTATAATTTTTGCACATAATGATATAAGAGCATAGGGGTAAAGACCACTGTGGTGAGACCTTTCTTCTTTGTACTAGATTCTTATAGCTAATGTGTTATAGTTGATTGGTTACCCACTTGTCCTAAAAGCTCGAACTATTAGACCAATTTTATATTTATATATTGGACTATCACACTTGTCCATGTGGGATTAATGAGTGTGAATCATCCCAACTTCAAGCACCCTCACACTCATCATGATAGATATGAATTTTTTTTTTTTTAAATTTGACACACTTAGTTCTGATACCATGTTAAAGTTGATTGGCTAATACTTATCACAAATGCACGAGCTTTGGGGATCTTTGATTTAGCCAATCAACATAATGTCCTCCTAGCAAAATTTATACACAGCAGGCAAGGCTTTTTCCAACTATTCCTGCCTCCTTACTCATTTGGATTGTATTTCCTCTCATCCTTACCCCTGAAAACCAAGATAGGCATTTCACCCTAAGGCCATACAATGACTTCCTGCATGTGAACATATACCATCTCTTTATGAGTAACATAACCATCTAGATATTCTCATGTTCATAAATGTATAGATGTCATCCTAATTAAATTGTACCTTCATACACCCGGAAAATAGTTATGGGAATCAAATGACAAACCTTTGCTTCAACATGCTTCCATTTGATAAATAGTTGATGTTTTCCTCCCCAACCTTCAGCTAATGTGTACTTTGTGATGCTATCCTCCGCCTAAAGTGCGATAAAAAGTTTCTAAGAAAGCAACTAAAACACCATATGAATTATGAATCACAAATATTATGAATCACAAATATACAAGTGCATAAGATTAATAATCAATATTTTCTATTACCCTAGTTTGGGTTCAGTGATGGGAAGTTGTGTGATAATCGACAGGTTTAGAAGTATGATGAGTGAATTTAAGTGCATGAGTTCCATCTTTTTCTTTAAAAAATAAATATAAAACAATAAGAATCAATTCACTTTTGCCTAACATGTGACAAAGGATTAGAGTGCTACACTACCTGATGCCAGCACTTGACCATTTCACATGCTAGCCTCCTTTTGACAGCCAGTGTAGCTTTGGGACTATCCATTGCCATCCCGAGTTGAATATCCACACTCTACCACAAGAATGGGAATGGGAAAAAAGACTAAATAAGAGTGAAAATTAAACAACAAACTCAATATACAAGATGGAAGTGAAACCTTATGCTAACGAACAAATCTTGTATGTCCGTATTGGGCAACTAAAAAGTGTAATTCTGAAATTAATATAAAAATAAACATAATCTTTTAATGATTATATAAGTTGCCTTGTGATAAGAGTCAGATGCTTTCAATCATGAATGAAAAAAAAATTTAATGGGACCATTACCATAATTTGTTATCCTATCAGATTTAGTTTATCCATTCAGCTGGTAGATTAGTGCTCAAGTCCAAGACAGCTATAAAATTTTGCAGCATGTGATTCTAGAAGCTTGTCATTCCCGTGTACATGTCTATTTAGTCATAGCTAAAGCTTAAAAGTACAGCTATATAAAGTGGAAAATTTTCAACAGTTAGAATGAACTTTGAGTACCTGACCCAATGCTTGCATAAGAAGAGAGTGGAGCACTCCTTCGGCGAGATCAACAGGAAGATTCATCCTACCGATAGTAAAAATGAAAAGGTCATAACACGAATATCTCAATGTTATCTGAAAGATAACATGGCAAGTAATGAATAAGTCAATATCTACGCTTTATGGAAAAAAAATTGGAATACTGACCTTAGATCAGGAGGAAGTTGAGGAAGGACATGGTGAATGGCACAATCCAGATAACCTGCTGCCTTCAAGAATATATCAATTGCACTTCTCCTACTCTCTGTAAAAGAGTAGTAAAAAGTGAAGAATGACAATTTGGTAATAATTAGATTGAAACATCTGCTGAAAATGGTAAATGGCATGATAAAAAAATAAGGTAAATATAGTCAAGATGAGAGAAATACTTTTAGACAAAAAGGCTTCCAATGTATGTAGAGGTTAATTATACAAGTAGTACCATAAATGCAATGAAATTCCCACTTTTTGAATAGTGTTCATTGTTATGACACACCACAAAGTTTGCAGTAAAGAAAATTAACATCTCAAAGAAAATATCTAATGGCCTCCTTGATCAAAGATGTATTTGGTGAGCATAAAAGATACTCTGTATTAGTTCCACAATTCTGTTATAATGTATACCTTCAGAAACTTTTGGATTGCTTTCACTAGATGTTTTAGGAAGAAGCAAGGAGTTGGTTTCAGAAAAGCACAGCATGGCCATCAAGTGCAGAACTGAGAGAACCTCGTACCAGGCATTTGCAATTTTTGTTTCCTGCAAAAGAATCAATGATCATTTCTGATACTTCCAACCCTATGGTACTAAAAGATGGTGTAACTGACAAATAGAACCACCTCAGCATCATCCTCCTGGTTAGTCCATATAAAGTGAATGCTGCCTACTAGCTGGCTTCCTGTAAATTTCACAAGCATGGCAAAAGTTGAAAACAAAGATGGCATGAATGTTGAAAACAAGAAAATTAACAGAAGAAAACTGAACAATATTACCATCTTTCACTAAACCAAGAAGGACTGGTAAGTAGTCTTCAAGAGCCTGCCAAAGATCAGGCAAACTAGAACCTCCTGCATGCACAAAAAGATTAGATTAGTCTTCTGACTGCTCAATTTATACAAATATGATAAAAAAAATCTAAACAATCTTAAATTTCTAACCATGCTGCGTAGCTGTTTTCCTCTTGAGCTTCACCGCAATGGGTGCCTCTTGAGCAGCCATAACTACAATTCTGGTTCTCAAGGCAGACAGACGTTCAATTAAATACCTCGGCAAGTTATCACCCAGTGACTGAAACAAATCCACACTTTTTGGGACTCGCAACCCAGGCACAAAGACTGCCACCTCCCCCACATTCCCTAGTCTTTTTCTGCTTCCAGTATCTGAATCGTTTTGTTTTGAAGGCAGGCACCCCATATTTGAATCTCAGTTCTAGCAAATGAAAATTGGGTCAACTATTAGCGCCAAACAGTTGCTAAAGAATGAACTGATCCTAAATCTTTTGGGAGACAACCAGTCACTTTTTAAGGACAACAATGAAATTATTGAAGGAAACTTCTCCCTCGATCGTCGAGGACAACACGACAAATCACTGCAATAATTTGTGAGAGATTTGCCAACAACATATTAGATGAATAGATTTTCATGCATGCATGGAGACGAATGGCTCCACAAGGAAGTTGTGGAACGTGGCATCGAAATCTCGACGTCAACCAAACTGGAAAACATTAATAAATGCCAACTAAAAAGCTACAGTAACTCACGGGTATTGAATCATTAGTCTGATACTTCATACTTGGCCCAATTTCATAAGTCCATCTACAACTACGCAATCAAGCAAGGCGATTCCTGTATCCACCTTTCTTTGCCAACCAGAAATTAGTTGACGCGTTTCTTGATATCTGCGCGACAGGTAGCACAATGGCACGTCAGTCCGCAGACGACATAACAAAAGGGCGAGAAAGGCAAGCTAATCCAGCGATAAAAGGAGATTCCTTTTAGTTTGTCCCGGTATGAGAGCCTCAGATTCCCACTCGAAGAACCGAACCAAACGTCAAAGCAAAGAAGAGAACAATCGGCGGAGAGCAAAGGCTTTCTAAGCGACGAATTCAAGCGCGTAAATGAACTGTGAACTCAAAGAAGCATTCGGAAGAACGCATTCGTCATCGAAATTGTCAAAAAAAGACGGAAAAGTTGGGACTCGGAGACGATCCGAGCTATGACAATTCTTTCAAAAGCAAGCCACAAACTTCAAGCATTCAGTGAGTGGAAGCCACAAGCAGACGAAGCGAATGACAAAAGAAGAAAACAAATGTTACTTCGCAGTCACGCGATTCAGATCTCATCGCTCTGCTGCGCCTCGGTGGAAGAAGTAAACAAGATCGAGATCCGGACAAGCGCCACGAGATCCACCCGGCGTGCGATCGTGGATTCGTGGGAATAGGGGATCCCCCTCGAGAACAGCGCACTCTTCCACTCCTTTCAAGCCAACCAAAGGGGAAGAACCCTAGAATTCGAGGAGAAATCCTGGCAGGAATGTGGGCAAGGGAGAGGAACGGTCAGGAGCAACAGCAGAAGGGCAGCAAAGGCGGTCGATGAGAGGTATTCTACGCGCGGCGCTGAAGGGCGGCTTGGTTTGGATCCCAAGAAAACGATTCCATGTATACGTTGTATTGATTGAGGAAATAATACTACGTAGTTCGTGGAATTCGTGAAATAATTCGCGACTAATGTCGTGGAAAAGTGGAACTCTAGGTCCTAGGACTAGTTCGTAGCATGCCACATCAGCATGGCAGTTTTTTTTGGGGGAAATCTGTTACTTCTCGGCGTAGAGATTAAACTAAAATGGACGGCTAGGATTCTTTCATAGCATGCCAATATTAATTAAACTAAATGGCAAGCGATTAATATAGGATTTAGATTAATAGGAAACTATCGATAAAGGTTTTCATAATTATTTATTATTAAAAAACTATTTTTTTAGAAGCGCAATTTGCTGTTAGAATTTTCATCAGTTTAGGCAAGAAAATATTGTAAATATTCAATTTAGGATATTTAGAAGTAGATGATAATTTAAACTTTTTTTATTTTTTTTAAAGTGTAAATTGATTTAAATTAGTGTTTCAATTGTAGAAGTTAATTTTTTTTCACCCTTTTTTATATCTAATTAGGGCATCATATGATCATATCCCTAAATTAAAATCTCCACCGTTGGAAGGGTGGAAATAAGGATATTAAAAATGGCGAAAATGTTTTACTCTTGATTTCTATCTTTTTTTAAAGAAAAAAAAAATGTAGTGCATAATCAACTTAGAGTGCACAATCACATTCCGGTGACGTTATTCATGAAGATAGTACACAATTAACTTAGAGTAGTTGAATTCGTGCAAAATTATTATGGGAGTATACAAAGAAGAAGATCAATTATAATAAAGAACGTGCAGCTAAACACACTAAA
>JBBPFQ010000133.1:6148231-6172924 GCA_037974815.1 Kaempferia elegans | reverse complement strand
AACAGGAAAAAAGAAGGAAAGTTGTGGACTCTGGGGCCAATCCCGAAAAAGAAAAACTACAGGAAAGAAAAACAAACAAAAAAGAAAAGGCAAAAAGAAAAACACTCTACTCTAGAAACCCCCCCCCCCCCCAAGACTTGAAACTTTCATTGTCCCAATGAAATCACTATCAAATAGGAAGGAGTTATAAAAAGAAGTGGTGTTACCAAATGTAGCTTGCTTTAAATGTCATTCAAGTTTTTCAAATCACTACAACAAATATGATTTTCCGCAGTATGTCATTAACAGCGTATATTTATATCGTGCTGTTAATAATATTTTTTGCAGCGTGCTAAATTATGTGGGCTGCGGATACCATTATATCTTTATAAATAACAGCATATTAAAATAATAAGCTGTTATTATACTTTTAACAGCATGCATGGTCAGTTATTAATAATATTTCTTAACAGGGCTTTCGTAGCTTGTTGCGGATGCCTGTTAAAATATAAGATTAAAAAATACTAATAAAAAAAGTCACCGACTCTATATTTTATTAGTATTTTTCTTTTAATTTGGGCAGCGCAGACCCGCGCCCCAATTTCTCCTCCTTATTCTCTAAACGTGTTTGCGATTTCCTCCTCACGCAGCGCAGACCCGCAACGGCCATTGCTGCAATCCCAACGACCGCAGCTGCAAGCCCGACGACCATCACCGTAAGCCCGACGATCGTCGCCGCAAGCCCGATGACCACCGCAAGCCCGACAACCATATTTTTCGCGAACAGTACTTTTCTGTTCGCGATTTCCTTTTCGTGCTGCGCAGCAACCACGATAGGCATCCCTCAAGCCAACGACCATCGCTGCAAACCAGACAACCACCGCAAGACCGACGACCATCCCTCAAAATCCCTCAAAGATCGATGACCATCCCTCAAAATACCTCAAGAAATTTTGGGGTACCTAATTTCCTAATAGTCTTTAAGTTTATTTCATGTCAAACCAACTTATTTATTATTTCAAAATGACTTGACCAACACCCCATTTTTCAGGTCGAATATGGCAATATCCTAATGCTCTTGCATTTGTTTCTGTTTTGCTCTTTGTGTCACAATAGCTTTGACTTCATATGACCAATGATTGATAGAAATTAAGCTCAATGTTTCTATCATCATTTGAGATCTTTTCTTATTGTATAATGAATTTGCTCTCTCAGGAAATTGGTTTCAAGTGTGACAACCATCAAGGGGAATGCCATTCTAAATTTTTGTGTCATCTTGACTATTTTGCTTGGGTCAAACGTGAATAGTTACCTTCCTCAAGGAAGCCAAGGTCTTAAGGTTATGTAAATCAAATTGGATCTATTTATTTAAAGGCTAGAGTTTCTATTGTTTGTTAAACTCAAGGTGTGTGACAATCTTCTGTACTTCTCTATATTTTATGCTCACTTGTTTTACTTGGTGGTTTATATTTACTTTAGGCACTATAATGGTAAGTAGCATTGAGGAATAAGGATTATTGATAAAATTTTCCCACTGATAATGTCATGAATCACAATGTAAACAAAAGAAATGTTATGCACAGTTAATACAAAAACTTGCATTTAGTTGCGTTCTGTATATGATCATCTATTAATTTGACTCTATGTTTCCATGTACAGCAGTTTTCTATCTTGTTTCCTATATTTTAAAAAGAAATATCTTGACTAGATAATAACTTGTCATACTATCTTCAAAAATTATCTGTCACTTTAGTTGGTAAGAGCTTTGGAAATTCTTGCCAAGGTCTTGAATTCAAATCTTCTTTTCATCACTTGGTTGGGGTTTATCCCTTCTGTTTGTAAAAAGGCTTGTCTACTAGCTTAGACGCTGAGCATTGAGTTCTATGCTTTCTTGTTAGTTGAAGAGACTTTAATTTTTAGCTCAGCTTGAATTAGAAATAACATTTTTATGGGTTTCTAGCATCACTTGAGTTAGTAATATAGAGCTTACTTTTACCTCACTTATGTTAGCATATAAATTTTTTTGTTTAATGGGACATGAATTGAAAAAAATGGCTGTGTATTTCTGAAACTATAATTTCACCTTTTCAGTTTATTCTGTACTGAAGGCACAGTATTTTGAGTGATAGCTGTTCATAATTTGACATTATTTGTTGACCTTGTTAGATAAATTAACTCCACTTTTCTGGCTGAAAGTTGATACCCTTCTGCAATCTCTTTACTGTTAACAAACAGGTTTGAACTTTACTCATATTTCTTCCATTCACCAGGCTGTCACAAAGGCTAAATTGGGTTACAATCCGTTGGAAGTAAATCCAGAGGACATGGTTCGTTTTGCTGTGGAACAACCTCAGGTATACTGGACTATTATCCTAATATAACTTCATATCTTGCTCAGAATTGGTGGTTGGAGAATTGACTTGAGTAAGCAATTTTTGATGTGTTTATTAAGGTGCTGATATTATAGGAAATGTTTACCATCATGTATCATCTAACTGGCTGAACATTCTTTCCGGTCAAACTAGAAAGTAGCAAATCTGCAGTTTTTTTTTGGGGTCTATTTTAGCAAAATGCTAATCCAAGGAAAGAAAGGATAAGTAATAAACTCTGCAGTGTTTTGTTTATAGCAAGATGCTAAGGACAAGAAACAAATAAGAGAGATGGGAAAGGCAACTATGCAAGGTTTCTTTTCTTTTTCTTTTAGAAAATAGAACAAAACACTTAAATAACTAAGAATATCAGAATTTTTCTCTTCTTATTAAACAAAATTTCCATCTTATTCTTGTTCATATTCTTTACATTCTGATTTTGTCTCTTTGATGTTCTCTCAGATGATGGCTTCATATTCTGTGTCTGATGCTGTTGCAACATATTATCTATACATGACATATGTTCATCCGTTTATATTCTCTCTCGCAACTATAATTCCTATGCCCCCAGATGAGGTCCTTCGAAAAGGAAGTGGAACACTTTGTGAAATGCTACTTATGGTACAGGTAAGGCTATTATTTGTTTGTTTGTTCTCACTACAAATGTAGTCTAACTGTGCTGTATCTGTTCTGCATATAGTTGAACCTTATCTTATTCCTAAATTCTTGTCAATTGAAATAATTATTGTTCTGGTTCAGCCAGTCTTTTCCTCTTTTATCATTTTGATTGCTTTTATGCCACAACAGGTAGTGTATTAAGGAAGACATGAATTGTGTTTCTTTTATAGGAAATAAATTTCACAAATGTATTCTAGAATATGGTGGAAGCGTGGCCTTGTCTAGCAAAGTGTTTTGCTCTGAAAAGTTATTTTGTTATCATTGGCCAATTTTTAAATGCAACTTTTTTTATGCCTATAACATATGCCCTATTAGGTTTGTGATGGTTTTTTAATTGAAGTACTTACATTAGAGTTTCTAGAAATTTTGTGTTCGTGGTCTTAGTTCAGGAAAAATGAATATTTTGTTTCAGTATCATTATGTTTTTGTTGCCTTTGCTTGTTGCTAATCTGACATTACAATTCTTTCTCCATATGCAGGCTCACAAGGCAAATGTTATTTGTCCTAACAAACACCAGTCAGACTCTGAGAAATTCTATAAGAACCGTCTTCTAGAATGTGAGACATATATTGGTGGCCATGTTGAATGTCTTGAAAGTGGTGTCTTTAGATCAGATATTCCTATCAAGTTTCAGTTTGATCCATCTGCATATGAGGTACATCTTCAGCTCTATTTGCTCATGTAGCAATAACGAATAACAGAATCCTAGGTGATCTCCATCTACCTTAAGGATATGGAATGTTACAAATGAACCTCTACAACTTAATGTTTACATATGGGCCCAATTAGCCAATAATACTCTCCCTCAAGTTGGCTTGTATATATCATAGAAACCTAGCTTGCTTCAAATATATTCAACTCTGTCATCTTGACAATTTGATCAATTAATCTGTTAGCTGATCAAAGAACCACTCAGTCTCTCCCTCTCCCTTTTGCTACGATCTGCTAAGAGTGAAGATGGTGCAAGATCGAATTGCTATGTTGGTGGTTGCTATGATAAAATAAACTTGTCTCCCTAGCCTCAACATCACAAGAGTCGAGTTGCTGGTTTTAATATCATGTGAAAGTCTAAGAGGGTGCTTGGTTAATTGAAGGATATGGAAATGAGAATGAGATTGATAGAAGTGGGGAATGAGAATGGAGGAGGTTTCATTCCCCCCATTTTGCTAAGTAATGACTCATTCTCCTATTTAGGGGATTGAATCCGTGGGGCCACCACCAATTCCCCAAACCAAGCACCAATTTTTCATTCCTTTCCCATTCCCCACTCCCATACTATCCAACCAAGCACCCCCTAAGGTAGTCTAATCCAACCCGAATTGCCAAGCGAGTTAGGTGGATGCCACTAATATTTAGGCATGCCTGTAAAGACCTCACTTAGCCATATGGTGCCAAATGAAGAAGTGCTTTGGCTCTCTTTAAAAAGTCATATATATGATTTTGAGTCTTCTTTTGTGGCTCATTTTCTATATAGTGAGTTGCAGATTACTTTTCAAGTTCCTTCGATTATTATTTTGGTTTAATGGTTTTGTAAACATTCAACTTTTTAAAGCTTGTTTTTTTCCTCTGTACAATTAACATGCCCTTATCAACAATATTAGATTTATAAAAGTTGTATTAGTATCTTATACAATAGTTGTCATTCAATTCAATTCCAAGCTTAAACAGGTGTGCATACCTTCTATTCTGCACAATATCTAGTAATTATGAAACTCTATTATCAAGAATTTTTTGATATACTTATTGGCCATGATTTATGTTATATGTTCTAGGATATTTTGGAACGATAGTGTCAGTGTTAAAGTGTCAATGTGGGTGTCAACAAGAAGATAGAGTTGGCTCAAACCCTAAGTGAACTAGAGAAAGAAGATTCCTTTAGCTTTTTTGAACATCTAGGGCTTCTGCAATCTACATGAACTCATCCTCTATTGTGTTTTGTTGACTACAACCATCCACACCTCGATTCATAGTCCTCATGTCTTGCACTCTTGCCATTACAATAAATATGATTTCCAAGTTATCTCTTTGGCATAGCTACCTCCTGCATCTTTTGGAAGGATTGGGCAATTCACTCGCACACATGGAAACTCGTGGAAGAATCCAGAGACCAAGATCCTATACTAGACATCTTCTTTGTACTAGCCAGGTGGAATGAACCTTTAGTGGCACAACTTGATATTTTTGAACCATTATTTATTTTCCAATTAATAATCCTTTAGTTTAGTGTGGAAGGATTCTATAGAGATTAGACATATAGGATAGTGACGTAAAACACATTGCTTGCATTATATCAAGTTTTTTCCTACTCTGATGTAAATGCTAATAAAACACATTTAAATAGGAAAGAGGATGCTAAACATGTAGATTGTAATGATTGATTATTCTGCAAATTCCATAGTAGAAGAAAAAGGAGAGATATAGGAAACCAACCAAATATATATATATTTTATTTGGTTAGTTAATATCCCCATTTTGTTATTTTATTGGGATCATTATACTTGGATATCCAGACTGAGAATAAATGAAATTCATTTATGGAAAAATTGGATAAGAAAATTGGACAAGTTTAAATCTGGCAATTTAATTGTATTAATCTCTAAAGATATAAAGTGAATTAGACGAATTGTTTCTTCCTATGGCACTGTGGTTTAGTTTTACATAGAGACGTGAGAGCTGTGGGCAATTGGGCATTATGAAATTCATAGTCTGATGACTATTAACTTAATATTAGGTATTTTGGGCCATAATTTAGCTTGTAAGTTAATGGATTAATCTCTCATTTGAGCAAATCATTAATGTGGTAATTTTTCAGAACTGGAAATGTCACAGTAAAACAAACAATAGATTTTGTAAAAAGGAGATATATCTGGTACTTTAATTTCTTGTAAGGTTGGAACAACATACTAAGTTGACATATTGATCATAACTTGTGGATCATTTACTGAATGATATGGGTAAGTTACACATCTTTAGCACTGTTTTGAACCACGCACTAGGTAATTTTCCAGTTCTGGTTGCACTGTGTTAATAGATGATTTATATTAAGATCTATCCTTCCCATTTATTTTTCTTGTGCATTCATAAGTGTTTGTTAAATTTAAAAGTAAGTGCAGGATTCAGCATATTTCCCTCAAAATTTCATTGTCAATATTTATTCCATATTGAATTGCTTATCAGAATTTCTTTCTTTGCAGCTATTGATGAGAAATTTGGATCGTGACCTGCAATATGCAATCACAGTAGAGAAGAAAATGGACATTGACTCGATTGCGAATTATGAGGATGTAAAAAATGCTATAATGGAAAAGGTTGCTTTCTGTATTGTGCTTATATATTTTTGTTAACTTTCAAGCTCACTTGGACTTCTCTATTTATTTTATTTTGGTTAAAGAAAGTCTTTTTTTTAAACAAAAATTTAAATACACATGCTACTACATCTCATGTAAATTTAAAAAGTTGCCTTTTGTAATGCTTTGGGAGGCCTTCACTTGTCTGGTTTCTGGATTTATGAGTCTTTATCTTGTTAGGTTAAATCAATAGTGACCTCATTTTTTGATCTTTGCAATATTGGAATAAGTACATTAAGTGTTTTCGGTTCCAAGTGATTAAAATGTGTATTGACTTATCCGTTCTGTATGTTTTGCAAATATCAATGTGCTTAGTGCAAACATGGAAGGCATACCAGTCTCAGTATCTTGCTTTGCAATATTGTTGATTTGCAGCTTGCCTACTTACGGGATCATCCAACATGCGAGCAATGCCCTTTAATTTATCATCTTGATGTTGCTGCAATGTATCCAAATATTATTTTAACAAACAGACTTCAGGTATTACTACTATACACTGTCAATTTGTTTCCATTTCTTTATTTATTTAAGACCTTATAGACCTTTTTTATTTTAACTTTATAGGATTTATATTGTATTTAAGGGAAAATAAAATAGTTTATTTGAATATTTTTATTATTTGTATTCTCAATCTTATTCTTGATCTCATATATATCTCCAACCATATAATCTACTAACAGATTCTTTTCTAAATAATATGAATGGAGAGATGAAGTTTGTGATTCCAAATAATTGACAGAAAAATAACTTGATTATGATGGTAGATGTGTAATTATAACAAAGATACTTAATAAACAATATATATCCTCTAAAGTTCATAATGGTGACCTATTTGATATGTGACTATTTCTTTGAAGTTTAAACTGTGGTTAAAAATATTAAAATACTGTATGTCTGTTTCGCATCAGGCAAAATTGGCTGTATTTTACTGATCTGATCAAATGACCTAGTGGTGGATCCACCTTTTTGTTGCAGTTTGTAATCTATATAGTTTTGTTAGTTTCTAGTTTCAACATGGCATTATGGCAGGATATGCCAATACATATACATTTGATTTTTTTTCCTACTAAAGTTTGCTTAATTTATTATATTTATTTTAACTACTGAACAAGATGATTAAAAGAAAATAAAACTCATAATTAGGTGTTGGAGAAAAAAAAAAGAGAGAATATGACACTAAATATTTGATATAGCAATAAGGGAATTTAGTTGATAATTTAGATGAAAATCAATGAATATGATTTGTAATTATTAACTCCATTTAATTCAATCTGGTTATGACTATTAATATCAGTACAGTTTTCACTGAGTTGAAAGACAGTTGATGGATTTTTTTTTCTTTTCAGTGGAACTTAAAATAGTTGGGACTAACAAGGCTTGTTGTACCTTGAATTTAATTCATGCCAGTGAGATTTACTTGAACTTTGTGTATAATAAAAATCATGTGTGAGATATGACTTTGCTGACATGGTTGCTATTATAATTCTTATATATTTTTACTCTTTCATGTACTCAATTCTATTTTATGCTTTTCCCCTTGAAATGTTATTCTGTCACTTACCCATCAGTCCGAAAATCATTTAACCTGCACAATTTTATGGAGAACAACTTTCATTGTTGCTGTTGTTTTGCTTATGTTTTCTTCTGTTTCCAAATGACATACTTTTCTAGTTAGTGACAATTTCTTTGATAAATCTGGATTTGCTACATTTTGCTGATCAAATGTCTGAATTTCCATGAGTTACAGCCTCCATCTGTAGTTTCAGATGTAGTCTGCACTGCATGCGATTTTAATCGTCCAGGGAAAAATTGCCTACGCAAGCTTGAATGGGTTTGGCGTGGAGAGACCTACATGGCCAAAAAGAGGTTTAGTTTTACTGCTTTTGAACTGGTTGAATAAGCAAATGTATCTTGGTTCCCTAACTTGCAAAACAAACTATATCCATGTTACAGTGATTATTATCATATGAAGAAACAAATTGAGTCAGAACTGGTTGAAAACAGTGATGGTATGTCAGTGCCCTTTCTTGAACTCCCTAAATCAGAACAACAGTTGAGGCTGAAAGAACGCTTGAAGAAGTACTGTCAGAAGGTATAACACCTCCATGCCTGTAAATTTTGTTTTCTTGAGGAAACTAATTAGTTATCTGGTGGCTGTTCGAAACAGGCTTATAAGAGGGTTCTGGACAAGCCTATAACAGAAGTTAGAGATGCAGGGATATGTATGCGTGAAAATTCATTTTATGTGGACACAGTTCGAAGGTCTGTAAATTATGTTTTCATGAATCAGACCTTGAAATATTTGGTTTCTGATGTTACTGTCTTTTCTTATCTTGCCATTTTTGGATTATTGATTATACCTTTGTTGATATTACTAAACTTCTAGCTTTAACTCTTCTAATGTCATAGAACTTTTTTCTGCTCACCTTTGTATTTGAGGATTGATTTTTGTAATCTTTATTGTATCTTCAAATACAGTTTCCGAGACAGGAGGTATGACTACAAGGATCTTAATAAGAATTGGAAGGGAAAATTAGCAGATGCAAAAGCCTGTGGAAATCAGATGAAGATTCAGGAAGCACAGGTTTGAGCAAGAACTTTAAGTTATTTCTTGAAACACCCTTTATTTGATTTCATCATCTATATTTCAGGATATGGTTGTTCTCTATGATTCCTTACAACTTGCTCATAAATGTATACTCAATTCTTTTTATGGATACGTGATGCGCAAGTGAGTTCTTCATTTTATGTGTAAATATGTTCAAATCCAATACTTAACGACTTTCCTGCACTGATGGTTGGGGATTACTCGCTAATGTTATCGGAATTGTAGAGGCGCAAGATGGTATTCAATGGAAATGGCAGGAGTTGTTACCTATACTGGAGCAAAAATTATACAAAATGCTCGTTTACTTGTTGAAAAGATTGGGAGGCCACTTGAACTAGATACAGATGGCATTTGGTGTGCACTTCCTGGATCTTTTCCAGAAAACTTTACATTCAAAACAAAGTAATTTCTGAGTTCTCTTCCCTTTCCTCTTCTATCAAACTAAGTTTTCTTTTTCTTTCAAAGTTTCTTCAAATAATTTTATTCAAGCTACACTAACTTTTGTTGCAAATTGTTTTTTTTTTCTTTTAAATTAAAGTTTTGAGGTTGCAAATAAACAAGGGAAAAATCCTTGTTTCATTCTCCTCACTTATTAAGCTACTGCTTCTCTATTATTCTAAAAGCCTTCCAAATGGCACATTTAGTTTCAGATGCTAGTCAAACTTTTTCCTCTAAATCTGAAAACTGCAGCCTTTTTTTTTCCTGAACACATCCTGATCTTTGTATTTGAAATACATATTCGCTAGAATTTATTATTTTTGTTCATTAGCTTTTTCATTTGCCGAAAGCAATTAACAATTCTTACAGGGATGGAAAAGGAACGGTCAAAATATCATATCCCTGTGTTATGCTTAATGTCGATGTTGCAAGAAACAACACTAACGATCAATATCAGGTATGTAGCAATGAAGTAGAATTTACTATTAGATCAATTTGGTTATTCTTATTTATTAGTATCTGTTTATCCTGTCCTCATAATTTATTTACTATTATGTGAACATCAGATTTGGTAGAATCATTTTTTGCTTTGCCTTTTTGTGGTTGTCATTGCAGACGCTTAAAGATGCTATTAGCAAAACTTATACCACAGGCAGTGAATGCTCCATTCAATTTGAAGTTGATGGGCCATATAAGGCAAGTAAATTGCATTTCTTCTGATGAGTTTGCCATCATATTTTTTGCATAAACTTGCTTTTATCTCTTTATGATGATTTCTTTGAAGCAGGCAATGATACTTCCCGCTTCAAAAGCAGAAGGGATATTAATCAAGAAAAGATATGCAGTTTTTAATCATGATGGCTCTCTTGCTGAGCTTAAAGGCTTTGAGATCAAACGCAGAGGTGAGCTGAAGCTTGTCAAGGTTTTCCAGGTATGTTTCTGCCTGGTTGCTGTTTTATATCTTCCATGGTGAAGGGTCATTATGCCATAAATACTATTGGTTTTAGTTTTAAGTTTTGATTGAAACAATGATTTTGGCTGTGCTTGTTGGCTATCTCTGTTATTCACATTAGATATTTTTATATGACATTTGCTATTTAATATTTGGAGGTCAATTTCTGATCACTTTTGGCTGTGCTTGTTGGCTATCTCTGTTATTCAGCTTAATGTATTTCTCTTTCTTTTGATCCCATTGTATAGTGCAGTGCAGGATCATCATTGTTTATATTTTTTGTGTATTAATGCAATGGAATTTGCTATTTGAAAAATCATGTTTCTGTATCATGTGATAAATACCGCAAGGTTTCGATCCAAGCTCTTGGGGCTTTACCTGTCTTTTGGATATCATTTAGACACAGCCTCTTGTAAGAAATACTTTCAATGGGACAAAAGATTTTGTGCGAGGAATGAGAGATGATTTGGTGGAAAATATAGAGTGAAAAAATTAACAGAAACTGACCTTGAAATAATTGTCTATTTAACAGGCAGAGGTTTTTGATAAATTTCTCCATGGTTCGACCTTAGAAGAATGTTATGCTGCTGTTGCATCTGTTGCAGACAGTTGGTTAGATCTATTAGATGTAAGCAACAATGTTTCTCTTACCATCATTCTGTGTTATTTTTTTTATGATAACTATTTTTTTCACCTGGTGCCTGGAATTATGTTTATTATTGTTTTTGGTAGAACCAAGGCATTGATATTGCCGACAGTGAGCTTCTTGATTACATATCAGAGTCAAGCACAATGAGCAAGTCTTTGGTCAACTATGGGGAGCAAAAATCATTGGCAGTAACCACTGCAAGAAGGCTTGCTGATTTTCTGGGAGATGAAATGGTGAAAGACAAAGGACTTCATTGCCAATACATAGTTGCCCGGGAACCACAGGCATGCCAATAGTATTGTCTATGTCAATTAGCAAATACTACTTAAATGCAAATTAGAAAAACAAGAATGCACAATCCTGATACAACAATAATGGAACAAGTTTCTATAAATTATAATTGGCCATAATGGTGATGTGACGTTGTAAATCTTGTTTTATTAGATTTGATTTTAGAGCTAACAAGCTAATTCATTATTGTTTAATTGATGCTTGCATCAATAAGAGAAGAGATTGCTCATTACCTTTCTTTCTGAGGTATGAAGCGGAAACTCAGATGTTTGAATGGCAATCTTTGTTTCAATTAGCTTATATTGTTTCACGAAATCTTATTTAGCTATTAGTTGTTCACATAGAAGAGATAAATTGGAAAATTTATAGTAAAAGATTACTTTTTACTATTTATTCAGTATACCTTTAAATGGAGCAGAATACAAGGAATTTATATCTACACTACAATGAGAGTGAATCAAGGCCACTCCTAACAAAATGTCTCATGAACTTAATTCTCACAAAAGGCTGTTCTGAATGATAGTCATTTGATGAATGTAATCGTCTTGCAATATGTTCTTGGAACCCATCATGCCATTGGCTGACCATCAAAATATGTAATAAGAGCAGAGCTCCTTTTACTCTCTACTTCGGTACTTCCCATGCTCTAGAAAAGCCATTCACCTTGTTGAGCCAATGAGACTTGTTCAATAGATCAGGCTGCCCGATGATTATTTGTACTGTCTTTGGCCAATCATGTGAATATCAGTACTCATGTCTTTCAGCCTATTGTTTATTAATGTTGTACAGAGGAACCTATGCTTTTGTTGGTATCTCTATTTCACCTCCTGTACTCACACTTCATTGACTTCCTTCTCTTTACTTCTTTTGTCTCTACGTCTGTAAAACTTTTGGAATCCTGCTGCGATATTATTTGACAAGTAAGTTAAGGAAGTAAATTATATTATTTCTTCTGAAGATTGTTGCCAACTTCATCTTGGAATATTGTTACCAACTATGTTTTTGAAGATATCTCCATTAGAAATTATCAACTTGTCTAGAGAGTTATGTTGTCATGTTTCTTAGCTGCTATTGTAATTTTTCATCTTTAATATATTAATCATCTTTTTATGGGACATCTTATATTTTACGTAGAAAATTTGACATGGTTGTTTGTATGGTCTAACTTGGGAGGTAGATTTAGATATAATAGTTTCTATTCTCTATTAATAAATTAATGGAATTGTTAGAACTACTAGTAATTGTAGACTTCGTTTGATGCCAATATTTTTGAATTGGTTGGTTGGTGTAGAAGCTATATCATTAGTTAGTTCTCCTTTGATTGAATAATAAAAACAACACAACATTTTTTAATCTATTAATTTTGATTATCTATGTTCATTTTTCCTTATTAAGCTTTGACTAAACACAGAAGTGTTAAGATGTTCCAAATTCAAAATAATTTACAACACTTTGAGTTTTGGTGGCAACCCAAAAGAAGCATATATGGGACAGCTTTGACCCACTCAATCACAAGGATTGTAGTTTCCAACCTCAATTTTGAATTGTGTTTGCTTCTTTTGTGGTAGTCATATAGATGAAATGCATAGATGATTGATGACATCATTCTACTTTGTGAAAGTACATGGTGGAAGGTGTGGCTACAATGGAAAAGATAAAATATCATAAAATAAGTTGAAATGGTATGGACTTATGCAAAGGCTATCAATATTTAATAATTTATATAGTTAGTTGAGTTAAATCGATTAGAGTGGAAAATTAATGGAAAGGACCCCAAAGAAAGAATCAGTCAATCAACGCAATACAAAAAGATTTAATGATTTTTGAATGCTATTAATAATGGATTTGCTTAAACTCAAACAGTTGCAACAAATATGGCTACATGATTATGATGATGGTGACGACGATGATGTTGTTCTCACACTATAATAGTTTGGCAATACTAGTTCTTTTTTCGTTTAATTCTTGATTTTTTTCTCATGCTAGGTGGTATGTGAATTTATTTATACTATATTACTTTAAAAGAGAGCATCACTTATTATCCCAAAATAATTAATGCAGGGTTCTCCAGTAAGTGAGCGCGCAATACCTGTTGCAATATTTGAAACAGAACCAGGTGATTTCTTTTCCTTTTCTTATCTTCACATACTAGTATGACATAGTGCTTGGTGGTATCATTTTGTAGTGTGTGATACCATTGCAGAGTGTTTGGAAGATTAATGATCCAGATGATTCCATCTTGTACTATGATAATGTTAGGTAGAAATTATGTTTAGTTTGAATGGATGCAATTCATCTATTTGCAGAGATTGCTAAATTCTATCTACGCAAATGGTGTAAAATATCTTCTGACGTGAGCATTCGGACAATCGTTGATTGGTCTTATTACAAGCAACGTCTAAGTTCAACTATTCAAAAAATTATCACCATTCCTGCTGCTATGCAGAAGGTCTGTGTTATCATTCTCAATTAATTTCTTAATTTATTGGAGACTAAAACTCAAATATGTCAGGTTCCTAACCCAGTACCTCGGGTGATTCACCCTGATTGGTTGCACAAGAAAGTTTGTGAGAAAGAGGATAGATTTCGTCAACGCAAACTTGTCGATATCTTTAATGCAGCAAGGAAAGATGAGATGGCTCATGACAAAATATTTAGTGTGGATATTGAAGAAATTTTGTCCAAAGAAGATGATAGAGCAGTCCCACCTCAGCCAGTAGTTCATAGGTATGAAAGTAATAAAAAGTATTCAAGCCAATCATCTTCACCTGGAGTGAAATTTTCTAATATCGAGAAGCAAGATCTCTTTATTGAAAATTGTTCAAGTGACGTTGTGAACAAGGCAACTAACTATCAGGCTTGGCTTGAAATGAAGAAAAGAAAATGGAGAGCCACTCGTGAAGAAAAGAAAAGGCGCAGGTAATCTGCTGTCTTGTTTCTATGTGATCAGCATCTAAAATTCAATGTGTTTTTATGTGAATATGATTGATTTTTCTGTTCACGGTTTTAAGGAACTCCTTTTTGACCTGCTTATTTGATCTCCTTAGTGAATTTTAAATGGGACAACAAGCAGCTGCATATGACTGTATATGGCGTATATGTGTATATGTGTTTTACATGTACAGTTCAAAAACTTTTTAATTTGTCCATTTGAAGCAACTTAGACAGACTAAATTGCCATAAAACACTAAGCTTAAATACCAATGTTGCAAATAAAAAACATTTTACATTTATTATATGGATACTACCCATATATTATTGATTTTACATTTTTCATTGATACTAATTGATACTACACAAATGATTATCTTAATTAACATTCAATATTTTGTGTTTCACATTTTGTGATTGACATATTATTTTTTTATTTGAAAGTATTTATTGGACGTGTTGATAAATATACTTTATTGTATATATGTTAGTCACTTTCAGTAATATAAACATTTTCAATATTGACTGCATATTTCTGTGTTCCTCATATCAACTAAACGGTGTATATACTGCCTGCATATTCTTTTTGAAACCTTATTTTCGTCTAGTTTTTTTCTCTTCCATGCAATGCTTATCCACTAACCATGACATTTATACTAAACAAAAAAAATTCATGCTATATACGTTAAGGGTCAACTGTATATGCTGAGTGGATAAATGAAATGGTTATTTTTATATGTAACTAATTAACAAAACTAGGTTGAGGATCGCACATTTGTTGTGACATGAGAAAGAACCTAGGTTGACATAAATGAGTGATTAATTTGCTTGAGTAGTAATGTAGATAAAGTTCTTTTTCTCTTAATGGAAGAGGCTCATCACCAGAACATACAAGATGTGAAATATATTCTGTTTAAGTCAATGTAGGCAAAACTTTCCATCAAAACAATCAACCCAAACAATGCCATTTGCCTTTGTTCGATGAGCCAACAAATCATGTTTGGTGATAAAAGAAGGCTCAAACTTAAGTGTCACTGGAAATTGCTGCTGATCTTCAGCTACTGAATAAGTCATGTGACCTCAGGAGGAAGAAGAGGTTTTGCCAACCTATGACAACAAGCTGAAGTGTCTTGAAATCTCTGCCAACCTCTATGGGTGATTCCGTTTGAGCTCTTGCGATGCTCCATGGCCATAAAGCAACATTGAGGTCTCATGACAATTTTTCTTCTAAATATTGCGATTTGAGGTCTGCAGCAATTTTGTTTGAGGCTGCACAAACTCGATTGTTCGCAAAGTGTCATTTGACACATTGTAAAGCTCGGGAGCTTGAAATGCAGCAATTTTCTCTAGATCTTGCGAAGCTAGGTTGCTTGAGAGGGTTTCGTTGTTGTGGGCTTATTCTGCATGCCTGTCCGCCGATGAACATGAAGATTGTCTTGTGCTGACTTGCACTGAATTGAGATTTTAATCTCTAAACTATGACTAAAATGCACATCAAATAAGGAAGACCAAAAAAGATTTAGTTAGCAACAATAAATAAAATAAAATTTATTTAAATATAAATGATAATATAATAGGGGATATAGTCCAATGGTGTTGAAGGATCTATATAACCGACTCTATGGAATAAGACTTGGTTGTTGTTGCACGATGACATTGAAGAAGTTTCTAAAGGTGTAATAAACATCACTAATGATATATATTCAAATGTGTGACTAGCAAAAATAAAAAAGTAACAAGAACATATAGCCTATATGAATGATTGAGGTGTTGGATTAGAAGAATCTTGAGGACATGGGGTGGTAGGTATCAACTGACTTCGTCACTAATGGTGGCATGACTGTGCTTGAGATGAGGTGGAATCATGGCTATCCAGTTCAGTGGTTAGAGTAGGGTCATGGTAGAATGCAGATCTAAAAATTACCAAACAGGCAAATACCCACAATATTAACCAAATTTCATTTATTTCTTTAATAATTTAGTTATTAGAAATTGGAATTTTTGTCATTGCAGGGGCCATGACAAAATTGAGCTGGTTTTGTACAAACCAGCTGGTTCTCTCAGTTTTTTAAAAACTGGTTGTCGAACTGTTTTTAGTTTGGTTTTGCGCATCCCTGATCTTTTAATGGAACCAACCTGGAGAGAAGCTCAGTTTTTTTTTCTGGTCGAACCGCCGATCCAATCCTATTTTAGTAACTATGCTGCACCACCTTGTCCATAAAATATGTACTTTTCCATAATGGGAGGAAAACAAGTAATAATTATTGTAAAGTACCTGCTGCACCACCTTGTGGCTAAAAGAGACCAATACAAAAGATGATTATTTGATTTTATAAGCATAAAAATGTCCTCTATGAACTTTAATGTTTGCTCCACCAACTTGTACCATGAGAACTGATTCAAACACATTCATTTTATTTATCTATTAACTGAAACATTAGTTTAATCTTTAATATAATAGGAGATATTCTTGCCTCTTTTATCTCTTTTTAGGCATGTTATACTCTTACAATTTTGGTATGAACACTTTAGTCTTGTTATTTCTGAACATGAAAGATGTAGTTGTGATATCAATAATGTTTATCCCACGTGTTAACTTGTGACATCTCTTATTCATTGGACTACACAACCATGATGAAGATGATGACCTCTTGTCAGCAATCAAATTCTTGTTGATTAATGATTATGACCTAGACAAAAATACCGTTCAATAATGCATGGAGTTAATGGAAAGAAGAAATTCATGGTCTGAATTTCAGTTTTATTTTATTTCAGGTTGGTTTGTGTTTTGTTTTTTCTGTATCTTATTTTCTGAGTTGTTCAAGTCTGGGTTGACTGAGGTTTAATTTGGCCATGTGATTTTAAAGCTATAAAAGTATGACCTTTTTTTATTATTCAATTAATTTTATAATCTTAGAGTTTTTTCTCTCTCACAAGTTTACTGAGCTAGACATACCAAACCAAGAGTTATATGGATATTGCACAGTCAATTCTGGTGCCATTTTGCCTTTTCATATTGTGATGATTGTAACAGTTTTAACATGAAATAGGTATGCTTTGGCAGGCCTTGGTAAATGATTAATTATTGATCAGTGTTGTTGGTTGACAAAAAAATTCTTCTTTGGAGTATAAGATGAATTAATTTTTGTGCACGAAACATACTTTGAAAATTATTAGGGTACTAATGCAATATTTAATTTTGCATTGAATGCTTAAGAACTAATAGATTTATCCAATTTAGAATTTTCTCAATAATGACTCAGTAAGATTTGTTTTTTTTTTCAGATTAAACAATTCAAGCATGTTGCATGAACATGTTGACACAGCTAACATGCATCCTGAGAAAAATGGGGTTAACGATCTGTTCAGAAAGCATGGATCAACTCTTTTTCGGTCACATTGGCAGGTAGTAACAAGTGATATTAATTGTTTGGTGACTTTCAGTTTTACTAGTTTGAGTTTTTTTTTTTTACCTTCTTCTTCTTCTTCTTGTTCTTATTATTATTATTTTGCACCAGATAGTTCAACTTGTTCCAGGAGTACAACCTGGGCATTTTTATGCTTGGATTGTTGCCAATGGTATTATGCATAAGATTCCATTAAAGATCCCAAGAGTCTTTTATCTAAACTCAAAGGCTCCTATTACTGAAGATTTTCCTGGAAGACGTGTTAAAAAGATTCTTCCACATGGCAAACCTAACTACAATCTCATTGAGGTACCCATTGATTTTGAAACTGTTCTTTCAGCCATTTCATTCCTTGTTACTTTATATTATAATTAGCATTAATAGTCCTTCCTTTGCTTGATTTACAGTTATAAAAAAAATTACTTGAGATATTATAAAATTTTCTTATAATCTAATTATATTAAATACAATCTCTTAAAGGTTGTTATCGCTGAAGAACAATTCAGGGCTGAAAGCAAGAAATTTGCTGCTCTCCTTGCAGATCCAGAAATTGAGGTGAAAACTTGAACTCTTTTAGTATAAGTTAATGAGTTTAGTTTTTTAAAATTAGGGATGACCTAATTAATACACTTTTCATGGTATTGATACCAATCATTTCTTTGTTTGTGTTTATTTTGGCTACTTTTACATGATCTGTTGATGGGTGACATTGGGAGAGTACTTGTTTCTTTTTTCTGCTAAACCTTTGGTTCAGAATCATCTTTTGTGTTTTGGCTCTAGGTATTAGGGGTGTCCAACTGAGCTTTCAAATAAAAGGCTAAACAAGAAAGCAAATTGTAGGCATTTAGTTTATGACTGTATGGTTTAGTTGGTGGTTCAGGGAAAATATCTGAAAGGATATAACAATATCATAAAATAAACTATATGGCAGTATTCCTTACTGTCAGCATACTTTATACCATGGATGTGAATTATACCTTGTTAATGATTGGATGTGTAAAGTTAAACATCAGTTTTGGCATGATATAATCATTCTTGTCAAACTTATCTTTTTAATCACATTGATTTTGCTATTTCTTGTTATTATCAAAAGAGTTGTGAATGTGAAACATTTTATACTTGAAATCATCATTTTGATATCATCATGTATGTAATAGTTTCCTGTGCGCTTTCAGATTGAAAGTTCATTGAAACTAAGGTTAATTCAAACAAATGTGCTATAGATCTTATTTGATCTACTAAGCCATATTTCCACATGTACGCCATGCCACACTTTGCACGAGTTGTACTCTCTTAGAGGCAAGCTTCGTTCACCACATGTAAATTACATTAATATCAAAGCAAAATACAACACAATAACAAATTGAACTTAATACATACCCCTTAAGAGATGCCACAAGGACCACAGAATTTTACAAAAATTCTCGGATAAAACTTGAAATCTAAAGACTCCATAACATGTACAAATGTAAAGTAGGTGTAAGAATTCTAAGAAAAGAATAGTACACTATTCAGAGCTATCAATTATTATCACTTCTCCACAATTTAGTTTCATTATTATCTTATCAGAATTTTCTTTTTATCTCCCATTAGGTAAATTTGCCTTTTCTCATATTTGCTCTTTTGTACTCACATGATTGTATAGCATATTTAATATATTTAATATAATTTTGTTTATTTAGTTGGTAGTTATAATGTAGCAGTGAATATTGGTACAAGCAATTGGCTTGACTCATATAGTGGCCTATTCATGGCAAATCAAGTGATCATGAATGTGAAGAAACTCCTTTAGAAATGCAACTTTAAACTTTTGGTTACTTGAAATGATCTCCTCCATGATAGACTCGTGACCTATTCATTCATCTTTGCCCAATTTAATCTACTTGTTTGCTTTATCTTCTTAATTCTGTCCCTTTCTCGTTTGAAGCTTTGTTCAACCTCGGTGCACTATGGTTAATTCTCATATTTATCTTTTTAAGACAACTAACAATTACATTTGACCTTTTGGTGAGATTTTGAATCTTCCTACTTTTATCTCTTTGTAGGGGATATATGAAACAAAAGTGCCGCTGGATTTTCATGCAATTGTCCAGCTTGGTTGCGTATGCAAATTAGATAAAACTGTTAAACGTAAAAATGCTGATGATGGATGGAACCTGAATGAGTTGCATATGAAGACCACAACAGAATGCTCATATCTAGAACAATCATTTACCTACTTTTATCTCTACCATAGGTATGTTTTTGTTTATATAACTTTTTACTAAATAATGCATACTTCATGATATGAGTATTTGTCCACTACTTGGGAACAACTGTATGTGCATCCCTGCAACATTTTTAAATTTCGTGTGTAAGTGCTTATAGACGAAATTTTCCCTACTAGAAGTTATACATTGAAATCATTTATTTTGAAAACAATATGAGTGAACAAAATATTTTTCATTGAGGCTTCAGAACAGAAGTAACTTAAATACATAACATCTTAGTGCACTGAACTCAGTAACATTGATACTGCAGCACAGTGTGCTATAGCCACTAAAGAAAATTCATTAAACAGATGCCAAAAAGATACTAACAAACAAAAATGCATCTGTGCATGGATGACCAATGAACTGCATCTTCAGAAAGCACCTTGTTGAAGAAGAGTACACTTGGCAAGGTGCAACAAACTCAAAAACAAGCTCAAGCTCTAGAAAGGCATGAAAAACTGAAAACTTTCTGAAGCTCCCTATTAGTTATAAGAATTTTCATGTGGATCTTAAATTTAATAACAATGTTTTGTAGTCATGTAGATAATTGGGAGCATTGAATTTGATATTCATTCTAATGATGCATAATTGATTTAAGGTTCTTGGGAGAGATTGATTTTATAAGGAATGAGTTGGCATGGAGGATTGATGATCCCAGGATCATATACGGAGGAAGAATCCTAGGTTGTTGGGGCCAACAAAATTATAAGAATTTAAAATAATAATAAATAGTAATAATAATGTCTCTAATTAGCAAGAACATGAATTTATATATGAAATTTCTGATTTTGAAAAGAAAGTTTGAAAACAATAGGGATGGATCATGAAAATAGAGAAAATATTGATGGAAAAATTTTGGTTGGAGAATTTTTATAATGAAATCTAGGAAAAATCAAGTCTTTGTGTCCCAAGAAGCAAGCCTCATAGGGGTGCACACAAAAGAAGTGCTGCCACATGAAGAATAACTTGAATTTGGTTTAATTTGACATAAAAAAGTAATTTCTAATTACCCAAAAAAATTGATGACATAAGCTTGAATTGATTTTCCTTGTATTTATCAATTTCATGTTGGATTTGGCTAAAATTCTTGATGAGCTAGTAGGGTGGATTCAATGCCTTGATTAGAAACTATTTTTTTTAATGATGAATATATGAACTGACAACAAATTTAATAGGCTTTAAAATTAAATTACTTTTTAAATTTGATGGTGGCTGAGATATACTTGTTAGGTTGAGGTTCATTTGTCCTATCACCTTCATCCAGAGAGACATTTTACTACTCGCAATGGTTTCCACGGATACATTGATTTTATGGTTGAAAAGATTAGGAAAAGAAATAAAGAGAACAGATGGGAAAAGAACTGACTTGTTCTTGTCCCTTTCATCTTGTTCATCACCTAGTCTTTTCACCTTTTCTTGCGTGCTCTGCTGGCCCATTAATTTGTCATTAGGTCCAGGACTTTTAAAGCATTTTCTTGATGAATATTTATGAAATTGTTACTTATAAATGCATATTATATATAAAATTGTTGCACTGGTAGTCTGGAATGATTTTGTTCCAATTTCTGTAGGGCATACTTTAACATGGTTTGTTATGTTTGTAAATACTAATACATTGAATAAGTAATAAACATTAGATTAGTTTCTCTATATATATGAAGCACATATCTTGAAATATACTATGCTCCTAATATCTTATGTCATTATTCTTGATAGTTCGGTTATCCTATTTTTATTGTCCCCTGAACTACACTGCCGTATTCGATTACTGTGTTTTCCTCAAACCTCTTTCTTACTTTTTATGCCAGTTTGTCCGATGGTAGGGCAATCTACGTTATATATTTCCCTAGATCTTGGATGATATCTGTTGTGGTTGTAAACCCTTTTCTGAACAAAGAACTATCCTCATCAATTCTTGAGAAGCAATTTCATGAAGCTTTCCTAACATTAGGTAGCGAGCCTCCAACAAAGGGGAATATTACATTCAAGGTATTGCCATTATTAGTTTAGGTTCTCTACTTTGGACCTTTGATAATCTTATTTATCATTCTTTCAGCTGGAGTATGTTCGTTCAATTGAAGCCGGAGGCAAGATTTTACAGAGTACATTACTTGAATACAGGTACTCTGTTCTTTGATTCATAAATTAGAATATTAGTTTTTATCTGGAAAATTGCTTGAAGTATAATTACTTAGAGAAGTTTATTTTTACGCAGATATCCCATTGATGGTATAGAAACCACATGCTAACTTTTGATTTAGATGTAGTATTGCAAGTGATGGGGCATAAAATAGCTCATGATCACTGACACTATATCTATGTAGTTGACTCCTTATGAGTTGGATACATGTTTTTTTGCTAAATTCTACTTTTTAGTTAATCAATTATTAGAAACATATTCAAAGTTTAGAACTAGATCCCTAATACCATATGTCAAGCAATAGTCTAAGCAGTTGCTTATGCATTATGCGGTGCTTCGCTATATTGCATATGTAACATTTGGTATGTGTAGTTGTCATTAATTTACTTATCATATGGCCAATGTATATGATTTATATGTTAGGATCAAAAGAATTCACATATCTTTATATCCACTTTGGGCATAAGCCTTCATTGATTTATTTTTGGGCTCTACTTAGAAGTTCTCGTACCAATGGAGATATCTTTTATCTTTTACACCTATGATCTTTTCCATATATTTTTAATATGGAACTTTGATTGTATTCCTAACAATCCTCCCATCAAACGAAGTACCACATTACTCTTATTGTTCGGACTTCCCATCAAGCATCCAGTCACTTTTGACTTGGTCCGGACTTTCCTTCAAGCATCCGGTCACTATTGATCTCTTCGGGCTTTCTGCAAGCATTCGGTCACCTCCCCTCAAGCATCCGGTCACTCTTCACCTGTTCTGGGCCCCCCTCAACTTCGTTTAAGGCCACTCCATATGACATCCAGTCTGGGTCATAGCTCTAATATTACTTGTTACGACCAAAAGAATTCACATGTTTCCATAATTATATGATATTGTCCATTTTGGGCTTAAGCCTCATGAATTTATTTTTTTGGCTCTATCCAAAAGACCTTGTACCAATGAAGATATCTTTTAAACTCATTATTCTTTTTATGTATTTCTAATGTGGAATTTGATGATATTCCCAACATTATGAAGTTATATTATTCTTTTAACTCAACTTGATATCTTTAGAAATATATTACACATGAAGAAGTTGATTATATTATATCTGTTTACTTTTAATTTGATGCAAATATGATGAATCTACAAAAATAGAAGAAAAGAGATTGATGATTGAAAACGATATGACATCTCGAGGAATGATATTTGGCACATGCTCACGAAGACAACCCTAATTAGCTAGAATACGGTTTAATTTCATGTCTATCCGATAAATCACCTAATATTTTAAGTTGGAAGCCATTATTTAACACATAATTTGTTCATGAGCTAGGTTTTTTTTTTTGTACTTCATTTTTGAGGTGTCCCAAGCAAAATGGCCATAGTGTTTATCCATAAACATTTTACATGTGAAGAAGGCATAAATGTGCATATTGTGCAAAATCTATTAGTAAAATATGTCTAATCAGATATGTTTTAAAATTTTTAATATAATATTTTTTAGAGTCAATTTTAGTTAATTTTTAGTATATAATTTTGTGTTTACTTATGAATAAGAATTACTTCTACAACGAAATATAATTATTTAAGACAACATAAATATAGATACCTATTTAAAAATATATCTATTATTCTACAATTGGGATAATTAATTAGAACTTCTCATTATTAAAAA
This sequence comes from Kaempferia elegans, assembly GCA_037974815.1. NCBI lineage: Eukaryota > Viridiplantae > Streptophyta > Magnoliopsida > Zingiberales > Zingiberaceae > Kaempferia > Kaempferia elegans. The sequence goes on along the minus strand of JBBPFQ010000133.1, from coordinate 6,149,210 downwards.
TCATATTCTAATTGATAGTAATTTTTTTTTCGCATCTTATAAATCCGATTGATATTCATTTTTTATTATTTTCTTCTAAAATGACAATGTCAAAATTATTATTATTAATTAATTTATGATTGAAAATTTAGCAGTTCTTTGGTTGCTTTGTGTTTTTTTAAGTGTATTAATATCTATAATATAAATTATTTTTAAATTACTCTTTATAAAATATATTAGAAAAATGTGGTAAAGGTATTTTTTCACAATTCTTGTAATGGTCTTTAAAATTTAAATTACATGAGAAATATCTAGGATACAGTGTTAAGCTTGTATATATTACTTAGAAATATGTAATTATTATGTCCAAATAGACATTAGCAAAATTAATGAGGGTAATTACTATTGTTAATTACTAATAGGAAATCAAAAGTTAAATTATAAAATTTACTAATGTTAATGGTGTATGTATTTCATATAAACACCATGATATTTATGAAAACAAGTCATCACGCACATGCATTGCATGTGCAATATAAGGGGGACGCTCGATAACCCTAGAGCAAACTATTATAACAGACTTTCTCTCATAAAAAATTAATTTACTTTTTTATATCAGATATTAAACTGATAAAAACAGATAATACACTTGATCTGAGTTAAAAGGCCGAGAAAAGTGTGTTTTCTAATGTTGCCGACATAAGGTATTTATAGAAGTTTTTCTGTTTACGGTGTTGTCAATACTAAGATGTGGGACTAACGAGACCATGGTAATGCAATACCTATTAATGAGAAAATTTCCAATAATACGCTATAGCTGAGGCTCGAACTCTTGATTCCTGATTGTAATAAGAAATTTTTTAATAATACGCTGCAAATGAGTTTCGAACTCTAAATTCATGATTGATTAATATGTAAATTTTTTAATAATACGCCGCAGCTGAGTCTCGAACTTTAGATCCTTGATTGAAATTACTAATAAATCTAAATTATTTTCGAT
>JBBPFQ010000133.1:6074423-6086564 GCA_037974815.1 Kaempferia elegans | reverse complement strand
CGAGGTAGTGACTTCATCTTTGTTATTGTTGATAGATGTTCTAAGATGATTCACTTTATTCCTTACAATGTGGAACCGCCACATCAGCGACCCCCTAGAGCCGGTCCCACTGGTATGGATGGAGGTAAATGCAGCTACACAGTTGAAAGACACATAGCGGGGGATTTATCCCAGACAGTGACACCCCAGGGTTATTCCTTACAAGAAGACTACTGATATTGTTAATATGACACAATTGATCTTTCAATATATCTACCATCTTCATGGTCTTTCGAAACTCATTTCCTTAGTTATTTTTAATATAATAAGTGGACGATGGTTAATACACAATTAAATTTAAGTGTACTTATCATCCTTAAACAGATGGTTAAACAGAAGTTATGAATCGATAACTTGACAATTTATTGCATTGCTTAGTGGGAGATCATGTGAAGATTTTAGATTAAAAGTTGTATCAGGCATAATTTGCTCACAACCATACAATGAATCGTAGTACTGGTTTCAAGCCATTCCAGGTGGTTTATTCGGTTCAACCTCCAGGTCCGCTGGATTTGATGTCATTGCCAAGCAAGGTGAAGGTCGACGGTAAAGCTGCAGACTTTGTAAATAGCATGCAGATAGTCCATAAAGTCGTCCATGAACATCTATCTAAGTATAATTCAAAGTACAAATACACTGTTGACTAAAAGTGCCAACATTTGAATTTAGAAGTTGGAGATTTTGTATGGACGGTTTTGATCGTTTTGCCATTGTGGATTAAAACAAATTATCAGCAAAGAAGATTGGCTCGATCGATATTATTGATAAGATAAACTCTAATGCATATCATTTGAAGCTGTAAGTTATATTTATATTGTTGATGTTTTTAATGTGAAGTATTTGATTCCCTTCTATGGGGCTTCTTCTAGTGATGAAGTGGCTGATAATTCGAGGATGAATTTTCTCCACACCGGGGAGAATGATGTAGGTTCGATAGAACAATCCTTTGGAGCCCATAACTTTTGACTCGAGACTCAGAATCAGGTTCTGTCTGTTATCACTCGTGCATAATTTATAGATCTACATTTATTATTGAGAAATCTATAACCGCCAAGTTTCACATTCAAAAGCACCATTTAGGTCTTTTTTAGAGCCTTGGATATCTTTTTGCTATTTTTAGTAACTTTTGTATTTATGATGTTTACGGTATTTTTGATATGATTGTCTTGCAATTAAGGTATTTGTTTTATATAAGCGTCCTGTTTATTATTTTGAGATAGTTTTTGATTTATTCTATTTTTAGCTATCATCTCCTCTTTGGAATGAGGTTTTATTTTTTCCTGATATTCTTGCGAAAATCAACAGAGATTAGAAGTTCACGTCTGATATTCACGCGCAAATCAACAAATTCGATAATCACTTCTGATATTCATGTATAAATTAATAAATTCGATAATTATCTACTACATCAAATATTTAAGAAATTGATAAGACATCTTCTGGGGTGGTGTGATGGTTAAGACATGGGACGTTTCCACTTGATGTCTAAACTCGACATATCCAAACATATATTTTTTTTTTCATGTCTTTACCACATAAGAAATTGTTTTACCACACCGTTTTCCGGGGTCAAAGCAAAACTTAACCCATATGTTAGAGGACGTTTAATTTGGTGTCATGCCATGTCAGCGCCAATTTAACCACGCCAGACGTTAGAATATAAAATAGATATTATCGAGAGAAAATGTTTAATTAATAATAACAATATATTATTTGTCCATTACTCCACGGTGCAATGCCTTTTGTCATGGTTGAAAAAAAAATACGAAAACATATATAGAGTAATTTTTAGTAACAAATTAAGAGTGCAGATTTAGCTATTTTAATTCATTAATATTCTTAAATTAAAATATAAATTGTAATAAATGTTTCTGTCATTAAATTATTATTATTTAAAAAAAATAATAATTTAATTTTCTGATTTGATATATAACTTTTGGTAAAATATTAAGCCGCGCCATTGCGCGGAAATTTATTTCAGCAATAATATTGCCGTAGAATTTTAGGAGCACTCTCTGGGGAGAGGACTCAAAAATGGCGACGTCGAGGACGAGCTCCGGCCTTCCGTATCCCGAGAGGTTCTATGTGGCTGCTGCCTATGCCGGTTTCGGCGGATCGCCTGGGGACTCCACCGCCGTCTCGAGATTTCAGAACGACGTTGCCCTCTTGCTCTACGGCCTCTACCAACAGGTCAGATCCGCGATTTCACCCTCTACATCTATGGTTGATTGCTGTGGTTATCGGCGATCCGCAATTTTTTTTTCTAGTGTCTCCTTGGTCTTCATTCTATAGGGGTTTCGATCTGATGGATCTGCAGGTGGGAGTTGAATTTTGGTTCAACTGTAGCTCTAGTTGATCTGATATAGATCTTCGTTTGGTGTTATCGCGAATGCTAGATCTACCCTTAATGTGATGCGATCTTGGTGTGAATACGCACGTTGCGGGTTTTTCTTTTTGTGGTTTTATCTGATCTAATTTGTGGATTTAGGCGACTGTTGGTCCGTGCACTGCTCCCAAACCTAGAGCATGGAATCCCGTTGAGCAAAGCAAATGGACGAGGTTTCTGTTACGCTGCTATTTCTTATTATTATTATTGTTTTTAAAAGTTGTTATATATGCAGTAGTGATCTATGTTATGGTTTTTATTTGTTGAATTAGATTTTTTAGAAACTTGTTAGAGATGCACTCGAAATTCATTTCCCATGTTTAGCACCTAACTAGTTCTTAGTAGATATTAAAGATTTGACATTTGCAACTAAAGATTTAAATAAAAATAAGTGAGAGGCTATGTTCTTTTATTCAATTCTAGGATTACTTTCTCTATCCTTAAGTTCCGTAAGAATCTATTCTTCTTTTAATTTCTCATGTTTCATGGTATTTGCTTTTCTGTAGATGGTTTAAGTTATTTCAAGCTGAATATGCCAAAGTAATCATGATGAACTAAAGAAACTAGCGGGAGGGGGATCAAGTATTGATGTATGCCAATGATTGTATGTTGGTCTTTAGACAATGTACTTGTTGCTGAATATGAGTTGATTAGAAAGACGCATTAATATTCTTTGTTGATGAAGAAAAAATCTGGAACAGTGCGATGGTAGAATTCTTTTTTTTAAGAAAGAACAATTTTGCATGTTTGTGTGGTTAGAATTATGACAAAAATTGTGAGATATAAATGAAGCTTGAGACAATTTGTAAACATGGAGAAAATGGAAACGGAATCTCTTAGCATTCTTCTAAGTATGACATATTATTTGATCTTAACAGTGAACTGATGTTTACCATATACAAGGGGAAACAAATCTTTTCTTCCTTTTTTTGTTTCATTAACAGTTATTGTGGACTTAGATTTATCAAACATTTATTTACTATCTTCCATTCTGATTGTTCTTATTGTGATGCATTGATTTACAATGTATTAAAGTTCTCCATTAATTCAACTCATTCAAACAGCTTGTCCCCAAAGTTTCTTTATAATATTTGGTATTTTAAAGGTATCAGATGTATCTTTCCTACAGGTGAAAAGGACCATTTGACTGTTCTTATGCGTTAAGGATGTTTTTTTATTAATTTTTTCTTTGTTCTTTCTCACAAACTTGTTAAGTATTCCTCAAGCATCTACTTCTTACCTAAAAGGTCTTGTTTGTTGATTGTCGACAAGAATGTGTATGTTGTTATTTTCTTTCACTACTTTAGTATCATAGTCATATCTAAATAATTTCATGATTCAGTATTTAGTGTTCTTTCTGAATGTATAGTAGAACTAAAAAGTTTTTTTCCTTACAGTTGGCATGGACTTGGAAATATGGCTTCGACTGAAGCAATGAGTCTGTTTGTTAAAATTCTGGAAGTATGCTCATACCTCACTGTTGATTATGTTGTAAATGTTACAAGGATATTCATTATTTTCCCCTTCTTCCAGGAGGAAGAACCTGCTTGGTATTCTCGTGTTCCTCAAGTAGCAGAAGAGCCTAGTGTTGATGTAGAAATGTTTGTAAGTACACTAATGAAGTGTTTTTTAATTTTATTCATCAACATTCATTTTGAAAAGAAAACTGATCTTTAACAAATTGAGACCTATTATAATATGTGCTGCATGGAATATTCATTTCATGGCAATTTAATAGTTGTTCTCAATATATCAGATGGACATAAAATATGAAATGTAAGCTTCATGACTAGATTGGCAAGAAATAATGTCTGTAAAAGTATTAAAAAAATATTTATAATAGTGAAGCTTAGAAAATGAATGTGGCAATTCGAAAACCTGATGGAGAAACTATTACTTTTAAATGAAACTGTATTTTATGTTTTGGTGTAGTGTGATTGTGTACTGTTTGCATTCTTTGATTCACTATTTACTAAAATTCAGCTTTGACTATATGATATACTTCTTCCTAACCTGATTGTTGTATGTCTATGATTATCCTTTTCTACCCTTGCTTGATGGGCTATGATTGCGCATGTTTCTAATCTATTTATTAATTGTCTTAGAAGCCAAAATTAGAGTCAGCTTCTCAATCAACTTCAGAAATTGGAGATTCCCTTCCTGAAATAAAAACTATTTCTTCTGAAAATGGGCTTCCATTGGATATGGAAGATAAAGACGTGATAAAGGAGGGACTTGACTCAATTGGTATTTATGATCAATGGGTTGCACCACCAGTATCCGGGCAACGCCCTAAGCCTCGTTATGCGGTGTTCTCTCTTTTCTGTTATGTTTTCAAATTATAGCTCTGAGCATTATTCTTCTATAGCTGAAAACTAAGTTGTGTGTAGCATGGAGCAGCAGTCTTACATGATAAAATGTACATTTTTGGTGGAAATCACAATGGGCGTTACCTTAATGATCTCCAGGTAAGCACAACATTTGGAGTATTTTAACATAATGAAACTATTTTGTGGTTGCCATTGAAATGTACAACTTGGTTAATAAAACTGTAACCAAATAATTGTTTTTTTAGCTGGAATTGTTGTGCTCTTGAGAAACATGTTTAATAAAATTTAATGGGAACTTATTAGAGAAAAATGATCCAATGTTTCATAGTTCCTCCAATTTTTTTTTTTATTTTTTTTATGTAATATACTGATAAAATCTAAATTCAATGACTTTAGTTATATCCAATTATTGCAGGTTTTAGATTTGAAAACTTTGTCATGGTCAAGGATTGAAGCCAAAGAATTAGCAGGTTCCTTGGATTCTTCAAACTCTGCTTCTGTTGCTCCCTCTGCTGGCCATTCATTGGTACTGCATGAAGATTTATTTTCTATTTTTGGCAACATTAGAGTTGCTAAGAGTGGCTATAATTCAAGCGTATATAATGGAAATTTTCCTGTTATTATCCTACATTCAGATTCCTTGGGGAGGCAAGATTTTATCAATTGCTGGCCATACAAAAGATCCATCTGAGGCCATAATAGGTTAAATCATTTTGTTTTGCAAATATTGTGCCTTTCCTTTTTCCCTCCACCTGAAGCAGTGTTATTCTAATTATTCTAGTGAAAGAATTTGATCCAGCAACTTGTTTATGGTCAAATTTAAAGACATATGGGAAACCACCAGTAAGTTTTCTTTGATCTAGTATTCAAGTGCATAATCTTGATCATCGAATCAAGTCAGGAAGCCTTAATTGTCACAAGAATTTATAGATTTAAATTTTATTTTTTAGTAATTCAGACCAAAAACTTAGGATAAACACCCAAACTTAAAATGATAAGTTGAGGAAATTTATTCCAATGTTTTTTACCTACACACTCAGAATCGTTTCAGTTAATATGGCCAAAATCTAATTGACTATTTGCTTTAATTGAAGATTTCCCGTGGAGGTCAATCAGTTACACTTGTTGGAAACACTTTAGTCATCTTTGGTGGTGAAGATGCTAAGAGATCTCTTCTCAATGATTTGAACATACTTGACTTGGAAACCATGACCTGGGATGACATTGATGCTATGTAAGAATTTATTTTTTATCTTCTTGAATTTCTTTGACACTTAGCTTTTTGGGTTTGCATATTTGAGTTAGCAAATATTTTCAATACACAAAACTACTCGTGTCATAATTGTAGTTAGCAACTTAGTATTAAGGAAAACGAATTTGGATTTTGAGACTGCATTTGTGACATGTTCTATGCAAATAGAGATCTTTAACGGGCATAATTACATGCATAATTCAGGTAGTCTTAATGGCATTGCAGGCTTGTCAATGGTCTGTGCCCAGGTCAGGCATGACTTGGATTTAGTCAGGATGAATCTAGAATAGCCCGGTTGGAATTGTGTTGGGCAAAGCATGGCCCAAGTTTATGTAGACTTAACTCAGCACAGATTTGGGTCCATGATGCAGCCATAAATGTTGAGCCACCATAATCATTCTTGTTCACATTGTAGGCCCATGCCCTTGCTGTTGACATTGATTTTGCTCTAACTGAATTGTTGAATATTATAATAGGCATTTAAGAATTTGAGATTTAAGGTTGAGGGTTAAGAATGAGAGATGAGATTGAGTGACTAGAAATGAAAATGAGAGATGAGGACAGAGATTGGAAAATTAGTGAATAGGAGATAAAGAACTTGATGGTTGAGAGTTGAAGGGTAGTTATAGAATATTAAAGGATTTTTAGTTTTAAAATTTAGAATTTTAAATTACTTTAATAACAGGATGACTAAAATTCTTCTATTATTTAATTGTTTTTAATACAAAAGAATGGATATATTGGAAAATTAGAAGAAAAAAGGGGTAGTCTTGTGCTTGGGTGGTGCCTAGCATGTGCGTCGGCCCAAGTAAGGGATTGTGCCCAACCTGGCCTGGATTTTTTCCAAGCCCAAAATATGGCCTGTGCTTGTCCCAGGCACGAGACAGTTTTAGCACAACGTTGTTATGGGTTGTGCCAAGCTTGACACATGGGTTGGCATACTGCTGCACAACATGGCTGGCTTGCACATGCTTCATGTTAGGTCCACCTCAGCCCAGCTTCATGTCAGGCTTGGTCTAGCCTATTTAAGATTGATTTGGTCTGGGCCACAACCTCTGCTTGACACTCCTAAGCACGACAGCATATCAGAATGCCTTTGTCGACTAAGTGCCAGCTAGATTAGACTGCAAAGCCAAAGTTTCAGTGGAATCTTTTTTTATTAGACTATTTTTCTGTAAATCTGAATTGACAGAGAATGCTACTATTCATTGACTAATTCTTCTGTCTTTATTATGTTTTAGAGGTGCAGCTCCCTCTCCAAGATCTGAACATGCTGCTGCTTGTCTTGCTGACCGGTATCTCCTAATTTTTGGCGGTGGTTCTCATGCCACATGTTTCAATGATCTGCATATGCTTGACCTGCAAACTGTAAGGATCTCTCTTTTCTGATGATGGTATGATGATGATAGATTATGTTCTTTGCTAATATTCATCCTTTATCTAGATGGAATGGTCAAAACCAGAGCAGCAGGGTGTGGTTCCTGGGCCACGAGCTGGCCATGCAGGTATAACTATTCGGGAGAACTGGTTCATTGTTGGAGGTGGTAATAATAAGAATGGTATGTTTTTGAAGAGTTTCTTTTTCTAAACGTATTCTTGCCATTTTCCTCTTTGAACGGAGACCAATAAATCCTCAGCTACTCGCATCGTGGTCTTTATGCTATTTTGTTCTCCTTTTTGTTGCCTTTCTGAAGTTTTGATGTACAGTCTAATAAGATGGCTAGCTGCATTGTTAATTATTAAAAACAATATGGCCAATGAGAATGAAGGTACAATTACCAAGGTAAAGTAGTAAAAGGGCATTTAAGGGCACAGAGCTGCAAACCTGGATAAATATCTGAAGTATGAAAAAAAATATATTAAAGTTGAAACCTTTTAAACATATTAGGATTCTGGAGTATAGCAGTAGCCCCAAGGAAAATGGGTTCACTTTGTTTTACATTCGATAAGCATTATGAAACTGCAACTTTAATGTTCACTTTGTATTTTGTAGTAGTATTGAATGTCCGCTGTCCTTTAAGGTCATATTTTCTCAAGTACTCATGGATTGATGCAATTAAATTTGACTTATTTAATGAACAATGTATATATATTAACATTTTCATTCTGGCAAGAGTATAAATTAACTGGGACATTTTGTTTTTTGTGAGATTGAATAACAACTCAGTTTATTTTATGCTTTTATGAATAGTCATTTATGTTAATTGCCTCTTTTTCAACTTGAGTCTATTATCGTTGATTTCTTGTTTCTAATTCTTTCTGCACTTCTAAGCTTGTTTTCAGGGGTCTCTGAGACTCTTGTTTTGAACATGGCCACAAAAGTCTGGTCAGTTGTTACCACTGTTGAAGGACGCGTGCCCCTTGCTAGCGAGGTGTGCATAAGCTTTTTTACTTGCTAGTTTATCTTTGCTACTGTTGGTTATTATGTTCGTGAAAGTTATTTCTTATTTCAAATGTATTGTGAGTTCAAGATTACTATTATTGCAATTATATTTTAGGGCTTAAGCTTGCTCACAAGCACACACAAGGGGGAAGATTTCCTTCTTTCCTTTGGAGGTTATAATGGGCGTTATAACAATGAAGTAAATACTTAATCACCTATTTAAGATTTTTTTCCTCATTCTTGTGTTAATGCAAAATTTCTGTTTGGTTAGGTCTATGTACTGAAACCCAGCCACGTATCACATTCACAGTCAAGGATGATAGATGGGCCAGTATCGGACACTATTGCTGTAATGCCCTCTACAATAGATGCTAGCGGAGATATGGAACCAGAGTTCGAATTAACTCAGAATAAAAAGATCAAGGAAATTGTGGTGGACAATGGTGACTCAGAGCAAATGGTAATGTAACATCTTGTTAAGATGCCTCCATAACCAACTATTTGTATTGAATTGTGCCGAGTGACAAAAAAACATAAGTGGTGTACAATTCTGCATCAATATTTTCTTTTAATTTAATAGGATCATCTGGAAATCATAGTAGCTATTCCAATTTTTGTTGACTTAAATTTCAGAGTATCAGCAATAAAGAAACCATAGGGCACCTTGTGGAAACCCTGAACGCAGAGAAACAAGAATTAGAAGCAACACTTGATAAAGAACAAATGCATACTGTACAGCTCAAGCAGGAGTTAGCTGTAGCTGAGATGAAGAATTCTGAACTTACTAAGGCAAGCTTCATCTTGATGTTTCTTCTTTATCATAATAAGGTCTTGTTTGTATTCAAAATTTTAACTCATCCAAATTAATTATGAACTACTATAGGAACTTCAGTCAGTTCGAGGTCAGCTTGCTGCTGAACAGTCAAGATGCTTTAAACTTGAGGTACACATTTATCATCATTGGATTTGGTCGAGTTTCTTCTAACTTCCAACTGTTTAGGCTACATTGAGTTTATCCCTCTATCAGACACTATTGAATGCTATATCACCAGTAATATTCAAAGGTATTTACACATTTTTATTGTGAAATCTAATGATTGTTGGTCTCTCTCTACCATTCACATCTTCGACTCATTAATTCAATCTGTGTACATCTCTTGGTTATCTTTGAACATGCCATACCTTTTAACCTTTTTTTCTCCTTTTATCATGTATGGAGCTACACCTAATCGCTTTGGATTTATATTTATTTTATTTATTTATCCTAGTAATCATCTATCTTTGCATTATCTTTTCTTCTACTGCATTTGTATGTCGTCTTATAATTGTCCAACTAGTTTGATTGACAAAGAATGACAATTATACTTATGAAACTTTCCTTTCAGCATAATGAACACACGATGATCACACAAGATACTAGAATTTATTCAACCATCCACTGCTATTCGTATTAAGATTTAATTGTTATTTTATTAATTGTGTTATGGTTTAGTCCTGCATCATGTGTTTAGTTATTACATATAATATTGAAACTCTATATGGCGAAATAGTTCCCTTTTATGAATAACAACAATACAATACCTTTTCCCTCTCAACTTAGTAATGCTTGATTAGTCAGTTCCTGGTTGAATCGGTCAGTCCGGTATGATTTTTAAAAAACTGCTTAGGAGTAGTTCGCAAAGTGACACTAAGAACCATGTAAAGGTGCCAACAAGAGAAAACATCAGGATTAGTGAAAGATGGATTTTGTTGTGTGATGGGAAACTAAACACAAAAAGGAGTAGATTGAGTGCCATATTGACTTCCAATTCCCTAATACGATTGAAAAGGAAAATCCTAGTCCTAGGGCTGGTTCGGTACGTTATACCGAATTTTACCTATCATACCGTATATTGTACCAAAAGTTTTGGTATACCGAAACTTTGGCATATTGGATTTTCAGTATGGTATGAATTTCATACCATCCATACTGAAAATTTTCTTAATCCTTTGGTATACTCTTGGATTGTATAGGAGCTATAGGAGGCTTTGATTTCGAAGATTTTCTTAATCCTTTTTGACTCGTAGATTTTTGTATTTCAGATTCTGTTGCGTTTGATGTATGGTATGAACTTAGCTATTAGACTCCATCTTGGAAAAGGTTATAATGCGTATGATTCACTGCACACGTAAACAAAGAATTTGTTATCTGAACATCACCATTAAATACAATGCGTCAATGCTAAATCCAAAAAAGTGAGGAAAAAGTTGGATAAGAGAGATCAAACGTTTGGTTTTCTTGTCGAAATCCGAGAATAGACATGGTGGAGACGATGAATGCTTCAACAAATTCTTTAAGTAAATCGCGGAGTGTATACGAGTTCGGGTTAGGGCAAAGACTTTGTGAAGAGAAATAATAATAAAGAGCGATGAGAAGGTGGTTTTGGGCTAGGGTTTAAACAGGTCTACGTCCTGTGTTGAGTTTTTGAGAAAAGGAAAGAAGAAAGAGATCAAAGAGTGGAGTTGGCCATGGAGGGGATGCTAACGAGCTTGAGGTGGGGGAGTGGCTTGTTTTGTTGTCAGAGTGGGCGATGATGGAGAACAGAGTTTGAAATGAGGAATTTTTATCTCAATAGCTGATCAAATCGTTTTAGGCTTAATTAGACTAATAAATAATTTATATCTTATATAAATTCCTCAGGGGGAGAACGGAGTTGGCTTGGACTACTGTTTCTTATCTTGACCCAATACAACGTTTAGACCCAATTTGAATAATAAATAATTTATAAGAGAATATATTAGGTATTTTGGTATATACCAAAATATTGAAAAATAATAATTTCATACTGATATCGAAATTTTCAGTATGAATAGTAAATATTGGTATGGTATGTGCGGTATATTAAAATTTTCTGTATTTTCCCCACCCCTAGTCGAGTAGTTCGATTCTAGGCAAAAATTATTTTTCTCACAATTCCCATCAAACCAGATAAATCAGTATCTCTCTGTATTATCCAATAAAGGCCCACTTAATTTTGAATAAGTGTTGTTCTGCAGCTTCACTAGCATCCCACAAAAAACATTGTGATTCTTGCCAAAGTAATCCTCCCTCTTCTAGTTAAACTCTGTATTATCTTCTAAGATACTATCATTACTATTTCTCTCAGCAGAATTAACATCATGGTGTTTACAACTGAAAACTACCTGCATGGTTGCTATTGAATTCCTTAGCACAACTACAAAGCTATAGAGAATTGATGGTTCGACCTTGCTTTTCTAAATGGTTACTGTTGGAAATAAAGCTTAATATCCTCAACAAACTGCGTTAGTATTAATTGATAACATCCACCATCATTGGCCGCAAATCACCCAGTTGCACCTTCATCAATCCTAGAATGCCAAGACATTCACTGGGTCATTTTCTTAACCTGGTAGAATGAAAGCAAATTTCTCCATTGCAAGCTTGAAACCTTTCATCTACTGTCATTAGTACCCAAACTCAATCTCCTACTCCAATTCCTTTATTCATGTGCGCTTATTTTTCAAAAAATAAATGGAAGTCTGAAAACCTGTTGTAGCTTTCTTGACGTATGTTTTATTTTTACGAATATTTTTCTCGAGTTCAATGCTGAAGATGACTTTCATTTTGCATTTGTTCTGGTCTTCTGGACGTGTGCGTGCGCTGATTGCCGTGAAACATGCATGCATTCACGTATCTAATTTTACAATTAACAGATACCTAAGAAGTTATATTCTTGATAGGTGGACGTGG
>JBBPFQ010000133.1:6048061-6059679 GCA_037974815.1 Kaempferia elegans | reverse complement strand
AATTTGTTTGTATTTAAAGATCATACTTAATCTTATTATCTTTGTGTCTGTGATTTAAATCTATAAGCATTTTCTCCGTCTTTAAAAAATTTTGAGAAAAAAAAAATTAGTGTACAGACGTCTCCCATACTTAAACCTTGGACGTATTAACTCTGAGATTAGGATCCAAGTAAATCCCCACGTCTTTTGTTTCATTGTTATTTTTAATTATTATACTCCATTGCGACTAACTTTGGTAAATGAATATGATAAAATGAGAAAAAGGAAATTAACGAGTCAATATTCACTCTCCCGTTCTTTTATTAATGAATTTTTATATTTTTAATATGCCTAGCATATTGTAAATTATAAAAATAATTTGTTGAGAGATTTAAATATTAAATATATGCCTTCAGAGTAGCGAGCGTCCTCCGTGAATAAGTAAATCCCCTGAGATTATAGTAAAGTGGAAGAGCATTTTGTTAATATATTTATATACATTTTTTTTTTATCTAAATAGAACCAACAATCATATAATACTATGATTTTACTTCGGCAGCCGATAGCCTATGAAAAACTATCGTAAAATCAGATAATTGTCCTTACCTGTTTAACAATTTTAACAATTTCTCCGTGAATAAATTGTCTGTTCTGTTGCACAGCAACCAGTCCTGCACTCCTGTGCACAGTGTCAGAATGCAGGATATATGGGTGGAATCCAACAAGGAAAATTAACAAAAAGCACAGAGTGAGTCAAAGATTTGCCCTTTTTTGCATCATGGTAAAATCCATTTACCACGGTGATTCCTTCCCTGATGGTGGCGAGCATTGGAATTGAAAGGTGCAGTAACTCGTTGTGCAGAGCGCCTGCAAACATCATTTCTTTAAGGTCTCGAGGTGATATTATATTGCATTTTCATGGCTCCCCGTGATTCCTGAACAGCTTGATCTCAGTTCTCCCTCACATGAGAGCTTGTTCTTGTTCGACACTTCAACTATAGCAACACCAACAGGAGTACAGGAGTAGGGCATGCATGGAGCTCCTTCTCATGCCACAAGGTCTGTCTCCAGATTTGTATCGACGTAGATCAGCAAAGTACCACAATTTCATGATTTTCAGGTTTTTAATTATTATTATTATTATTATTGATATAACACACGGAGGACAGCACAGGAATTGGCTGTTTCCTGGCAGTAATCTCCACTCGCTGGATGCCAAACAAACACAGGGGTTTAAAAAAGTGGCAATGGAGGACGGGAATTAGAATCTTTGCCTTCTGATCCACCGGCAGACGCTGACGGAGAAAGCGGCCGCGGTCGACCGAGGGAATAAGGCCGTCGGATCACATCAGGCTTCGCCGTCGTCGTCGGCATCTGAACTGACGATCCGCGGCGGCGGCCCAGACGCACCGGTGCGTACGGTGTCTGTCGCAGCTACTGCTCAGCTTTGTTTTTTTCCCGGAAATTCTTCGTTTGACTGCTGTAATTTTAGAAATATTAGAATTATCCATCAATAAATGATGGATAATTCACCGGACCGTACTGGTGCTAATGTGCGCGGGCTAATGTGCGCGCGAAACGAGCTAGGGGACCGACGGCGAAGATTCGGCTCGTCGCTTCCTCGTGTTGTAACGTACGCCGAGCGGACGTGCAGCTCCGGCGGCGGAAGGGCAGCGTGTGCAAAGGAGGAATGAAAGTCTGATATGAATCATGTACATTTGCGATCAGATTTCTTCAATTGCCTACATTAAATGCACGAACTATTGACAGACACGATTTCTGGATTGAAAACATATTTGAATTGCACTTTTGGATTTACGATTTCCTAATTTGATTTGGAGCAAATGTTGCGGTCTTATCTTGATCCTGACGCAGATGGCGCAGGGACGGACGGGACGGCTGCGCCCGGTCCGTGGCGGAGCCCTGGCGTTCCTTCTTTGGCTGCGGCGAGAACATGCGTGCGAGGCCGAAGACGGAGACGGGATTGCCGGAGTCGCGGAGGGAGCCTACGGGGACGACGTTGAGGACCGGCGCCACTTGGACGTTGGCGGAGTAGGACCTCTCCACCCCGCGCATCCGCGGCCTCGGGCCGCCGGTGAAGCTCCCCGGACTGCTCGAGCTCCGCTCCAGGCCGTGGAACACAATCTTGCCCGACGAGCTCATGCGCGGGCTGTCCACCGACACACCTCGCGGCGGCTGCGCGGCGGAATCGGGGGTCCGCTTGATGGGGACGAACCCCGCCCTCGATGCCGCCGGAAAGGCGGGACGCGGGCAGGATAGGCGGACCCGGGACGCGACGTGACCGGGCTTATCGGAATCGATGGATAGACTGGCGATATCCTCGTGATCGAAGCCAGAGGATGAGGACGAGGAGGAGTGAGATAGACGGGAGGCGATGTGCGAAGATTCTTGATCGGAGTCGCGAAGGAGGGGGAGGCTAAACGACGAGCCGACAGAGGAAGCTTTGGGGTGCCAGTGGAGCAGATGCTTCGGAGCCGACCTTGGGACCGCATTCTTCTTCGTGGCGGCGGAGGCCACCGATGACGGCGCGTCGCAGCTGACCGCCACTTGGACGCGGAACTTCGAGGCGCATCCACGCTTCAGGCCGAGTAGCTCGCGCCAGCGAGCGATGCACCTCGGCGCGCGGGGGGATAGCCCATAAAGATCTGCGCCGGAGATCTCCGCCTTCCGCCGCACCTCCGGAGGATCCCGAAAGAGCATAGACTCCGTCTCCGGAGGCTTGGTGACAGCTAGATGGAGCGGCACGAGTTTGCCCTCGGAGAATAGCTCGTCGGCCGGTAGCATGGCGACGGGCCGGTCGTGGAGGAGGAACTCGAAGTCCTCGTGGAAGTTGTCGGGGTTGCCCTCCGCTGCGGGAGACGGAAGGTCAACGGAGGCAGCGAACCAGGTGAACGCCTCCTTCGTCGTCGGCGGGATTGCCACGCTGTTCGCCAGGGCGGACGGCATTAATGGAACCAGAGGAACAGAGAAAAAGCGACGAAGAAGAAGACGATGCGAGTGGTTTATAAAGAATTTAATCCCTATTTTTGTATTTTATTTTATTTTTTTTAAATCATTAACTCGGGTAAACTAATGGGTAAGGTTAGACGTAAATTCTGGGCAAAACTGTACGTAGTCCCGTACATAGAAGAGTGTGTACCAAACTGTAGCTTCCTGCTTCCTATTGGTCCTCGTAAATATTTAATGGGAAAAATCTTCAAGTAAGTTGAGATTATTCTCTTAATTAAAATTACTCCACTATTATTATAATATTTTTTTTATTGTTAAAATTAATTCAGAGTAATTATAGCTAGTTTAAAATAATTTTAATTAATATTGAAAAAATTATCCAAAATTATTATACATATAATATTATAATATTTTATAATAATATTAAAACAAAAATATTTTGTAAATATCAATTTAAATTTATTTAGAGAGATATTTTATAATTCAACTTTAATGATTCACATGTGCATCTTCCGAAAATTATTTTCAATGAATTAATAAATATCTTCAAGAGTTATCATTGAAAGAATTAGCTGACGTTAGTGACTGATTTAGAATTATTTTTAAATTTATAAGTATCATCAAACTCATATAATTCAGGGTTTCAATTTCATTTTTATTTTTATTCCTCTTTAAAATTTAAAATAAAAATTAAAAAAATAAATAATTTAAATTTTAAAAATTATAAAAAATAAAACAATTAAAAATAAAGCAAATTTAAAAAATTAAAAAACATAAAAATTAAAAACAAAAATAAATAAAAATTAAAAATTAAAAATTAAAAAAAAATCAAAATTTAAAAAATCAAAAAATTAAAAATGAAATAATAAATAATAAAATAATAAAATAATAAAATAATAAAAATAAAAATAAAAATAAATAATAAATAAATAATAAATAATAAAAATAGGAAAAAACAAAAATAGAAAAAAAAATGGAAAAAAAAGAAAAAGAAAAAAAATCCAAATAGATAATAAAAAGAATAAATGGAAGAGAAAAAATGGAAAAAAAAAATTATTTTTTAAAAAGGGAATCATACCTAGTCAGAACTTATAAACCAAACAGTAGTATTGGAATGACTAAACTCATTCCCATTCCGGTCTACTATCAAACCCATTCCGATTCTCATTCCTGCCTCTCAAACCAAACGCCACCTTAGATGGGAATGTAACTCGATGTTGCTTTCCAAACTGGCACTCTTCACAGGCTTCACTTTTCCCTTCAATATTAGGAAGTTCTTGAATAATATTTTTGCTTGGTAACTCCTTCAAGCTTTGAAAATTCAGATGCCCAAATCTGTCATGCACAACTTGGAAATTTCTTGATTAGCAGTAAGATAACAAACATCATTTATAATATCAAGTTTGAGAGGAAATAAATTATTTGAGCCCAAACTGATCTTTGTCACATACTGATTTTTCTTCATCATGGTGTAATACTTATCAGCAAAATGAATATCAAAACCTTTTGTCAATAAATGAACAACACTAAGTAGATTACTCTGTAATCCACGAACATAAAATACTTTAGACATTTTGTCAATTTTTTCTGACTTTGTTTTGAAAGAGATTTCTCCTACTCCTTCAATTTTGTAGGACTTAGCATCTCCAATAGTTACATGTCCATGGTTAGCTTCTGCTAGGGTTGAAAATAAGCTTTTATTACCGGTCATATGTCGACTTGCACCGCTATCCAAATACCAAATATTTTCAATATTTCCATCACTAGCAATTAGTAAAGTTTCAAAATTTTGAGGTTCATTTTCGTGTACTAATCTAGCTTCATGTTTTTTCTCTAGATATTTTTCCCAACAATCATTTATTTTTATGTCCTGGCTTATGACAATAATGACATTCAATATAAGGTTTTGTACCTTTGTAATTCCCACGTCCTCTTCCTCTTGGAAATTGTAAGAAAATTGTCTCTCCTCATTTTGAGACTTTTCGTTCCCTTTTGATCGTTGGTAAGAAAATCTACCACTTCTTTGATTATGACCTCTTCCACGTCTACGATAAGAGCCACGACCTCCCGTGGATGTGAACTGGGATTTCAAAGCTTGATTTGAAGAAGAGATAAGAGGACTTCGTTGAAGGATTCTAACCTTATGTGCTTCAAATCTTCCTTGCAAACTTTCCAAGAACATTGGTGAAAGATCTTGTGATTCTTCAATAGCGACTACCACATGATCAAATTTGCTTGATGTGCTTCGTAAGATTTTCTCCACCACCCTTTGGGTCTCCATGATTTCTCCATTTGATGCCATTTGGTTCACAATAGAACCCGTTCGTGTGAAGTACTTTGGAACTTTTTCATTGTCTTTCATCTCTAATTTTTCAAAATCTGCTCGTAGAGACTGTAAGCGTACCTTTTTCACTTGGTCTTGGCCAGAGTAAGTTGTTTGTTGAATCTCCCATGCTCTTTGAGAACTCGTTGCTTTTGAAATCCTTTCATAAACTGAAATTTCAAGGGCTTGATAAATTTGAAAAAGAGCTTTTCTATCCTTTTGCTTCTTGTTTTCAAAATATTTCTTTGTGATTTGGTTAATTGATCTTCCTCTTCTGGTACTCCTTCAATAACACTCCATAAGTCTTGTGATTCAAGACATAACTTCATGAGAGTGCTCCAATAATCAAAATTTTCACCATTGAATCAAGGCACAAGAGAAACGAGATTGTTAGCCATAGCTCTGATACCAGATTGAAGGTAGATTTCCCTAAGAACAGAGTAGATTTAGAGGAGGAAGAAGATAAGAGGAAGGCAAGCCTTTTTTTTTTACTACTATCAAAACAATACATCTTCTCCTTTTATACACTTTTGAATGACCAACAATAAAGAAGAAATTAAAGACAACATTAATTTTATGACTCTTGGAAGACCAAATTCATTGTAGGAAATGAAGAGTTTTGTTGGGAAGTTTAATTGTCACTTAATCCTTAACGAGCAAGAAGATGAAGATGAAGATGAAGAGGTTTTTCTTGGGAAGATAAATTTGGTTTAATTAATCCATCACCATTTAGTCTTCCATTTTCATCACACGAGTTCAACTGAATAAGCACCTAACTTTAAACTGTTTAGTTCCTTATCGAACTGCAATCCTCTTCATAATAGAAGTTTCAAACAATCCCGACTTATTATCGTTTCTCAATGATTTTTTTTTTAAAAGTTTTTCTTCAAGAAATTTGAAAAATCATTACATATTGACTGCATTTTTCTTATACATTTATTTTTTATCCTTAAAAAAAAGATGATCAAAGGCCTTCTGTGAAGTTGAGCACAACTTCCAACATAAGGAATAGACAACGTAAAATTCCAGTGCTGATAAGGTTCATGAAGGCTGTCTTTGAGTTCAACTCATCATCTGTAATGATTTCTGGAGGACGTATGCGGAGGTAGAGTTTTCACTTCTAATGAGTTCATGTCATGTAGTTTTTAACCTATTATCCTATGATTTAAACTATACAATTGTTCATGAACTTAACTACTGACAAATTTCCTTTGTCATGTGTTTAGCTTCCATGAAATGACAAAGAGCATGTACATAATTGAAATACATGCTGAGGATAGCATTGTGTCTGTGGAAGTTCCAGAGAACACAACTGTAGATATAGCTGGAAACAAGAACCTACAATCTAACATTCTACAAGTGAAACATTGTAAGTCTTGTTTTCATCTATCAAAGTTCTTCTTATTCTATCAATCTGAATTGCATATGACTTCACTTATTGTGTCCTACCATGCTTTGGTTGTCAGCCAAAATCTTGGATGAAATAGTAAATAAATCTCCTACCATTTGTACTTATAATGTATATTGTATGTTACCAGAGATTCTTGAAGGAACTAAGTGCCTGCATATTTGAGATGACAAATATTGGACACAATCAGTTAACATGAGATAGGCTCAAATAGTCAACAAGAATGTGATTTGACAAAGTTGACACAAATAGAATTTTTTACAGAAATAATTAATCTCTTAGGAACATAACTACCTTTACATCATATAGTTTCTCTTAAGAATATTAACTGATTTTACATCATTAAAGAAGCATATTTTGTAACAGCTTGTATCATTTGATAATGATTACTCGTATCAAATGACATGACACTATTAGGAACGTGGACTGTAATTACATATCAGTAAAGACTATATAAGGTTAATATTTGTAAAGTTACTAGTTTCAGTGAAGCTCCAATAAGTTTGACCTACCCTACTTCTTGAATTTTTACAAGATACAAAAATAAAATTCTTAGCAACTTCTTAGTTTATGTATCTTTCTGCTATCATACTTCAATTCTTACCTTGTTGGAAATTTAACTACGAATGTGATCGCATGACATTTTTAAAGTATCTTAATTTCTTTACATGGCAGATTCCATGCCCACAATATCGTCATTGGTTTCCATAGTTGCTACAGTTGCGGTAGCATTGACATCAATGTTTGCATCACTACTTCTGGTATCTACTTCAAGTTTGATATCTTCTGGGGCAATTTCTAGACAGAAATCATATCTTGTTTCTGATCCCTCAAGAAATCTTATGGTATGGTATTGAAAATCACTGAAACTACAAATTTACATGCTTTAAGTTTCTTTTGCTTTCTTTGATGTAATACATTAAGTTACATACACTACAATCCTTGACTTTCTATGTCTTTTTGCGCTCATATTAGTATCTGTTTTATTGCCTTAAAACTCTAATGAACAAATAACTTTTTTTATGAAGTGAATTGATCTGCTCATTCTGTTCTCTGGGAGAGAAATTAACAGGTATACAATATTATTCTTACATTTTCTTGATAAGTTTGGGAAGCACTCTCTTGCTTATGGAACTCACTTTTGACAAACATAATAAAAAGAGGTAATTGCTAATAGAATGTGAGAAATAGGCTATCTTCATGATAGACTCATGAGTCAAATATGATATTCCATTTGCTACTTTATCATTCTTTTGTTCAGGAGCTGTATTAGTTTTTTCTTCTCAGTGCTTGTAAACATTTTTTGTTCATTAATTGCCCGGTAGACACTCTGTCTTCGGTTTTGCAAAAGAAGAAATATATGTCTACTGTTTATTGACATTTTACAGGATGGTGATTGTCTATATTTCACTTTCTACAGAGAATTTTGTGCCATATCCAGGTCTTTGCCTTATCAAGATGGCTGGTAATAGGCATGCCCGTGGAGTATTTTGAATTTTCTATTGGTGTAGAGTGGAGTATACCATACATGAGTCTTCCATGGGAAACAGGCTCCAATTCACTTTTTGAAGACCCGACATTTGCATTTGGAAGTTATTCCAGGGTATGGGAAAGAAAGATGTTGGAAACTTTTAGATCCCCATCAATGTCACCCCTGATGTCGGAGATGGACCCTTTGATACCCGGGAAGCCACTTACCGCTGGTGAATATTTCTCATTTCTTGAGGTTAGATTTTTATTTTTGGAATATAGCAACCATTGTATTCTCGGAGGATTGATTCTCACTTGCAATATGCAGAATCAAAACATGAAACCTGAAGCTGAATTCATTATGATTTCACGAAACTCAGATAGGTAGGTCAATCACAAGAGAAATGCTGTGTTTCCTAACAGAATCCTCCATTCTCAGCTATTATTAGTAGTCATATAAATACATCTTCAATCAATTCACATGTATATATATTACTAACCATGTTTTGTTTCAATAGATGGGAGTACTTTGCTAGAAACATGTTCTGGTTAGCTGTTCTAGGTGGCGGATTGATCTTGCTCCATGTCACAATTCTTGGCATTTTAAAGTTGAAGAGGAAGATCGCAGAAAAGCAAAAGGAGTTTGGAGCCCTTGTGTTCCCGAGATTTGAAGTATCCTTGATATTGCTTGCATTGCCATGCATATGCCAGGCATCTGCTTCAATAATCAGAGGTAACTCCAAACTGCATCAGTATCAAGATGTATCTTCTTCAGTAGACATGCTTTTGATAATTACCAATTCGATTGGACTTTATTTTAGCATTTCTAGTAAAATTTTAAATCTGATCTTGCCTCTTTCCTCCCAAAACCCCACCTTCTATCCTTACCCGTGTAGGAAACTTAATCAATTTGAAACATAAAAGATCTCTTGATCTCTTGGATGGCTACCCAAAGATTTGTTTGGTTATTCCATCATTGGGTCGTTGTATCTCTCAGAGTTGTTTTTGGAACCTTGCACAGCAAGGCTGAATCAAACTCTTCGACAATAACTTATTGGATTTTCTTCTTTTCATTGAAGCAGGGAGAACAATGGCAAGCCTAGTTGTTGGAATAATTCTCTTGGGCATCTCCACGTCTATCCTTATCTCCCTGATTTTGTTCCTGTCACTCGGTATCGCAATGGGCAAGCTTCTCCAGTACAAAGAGGTCCATCAAGAGGGACAGGAGTTCCATTGGTATCAGGAGCTCATTCGCGTAACTCTGGGTCCTGGGAAAAGAGGTCAATGGTCATGGAAGAATAAACAAGACTCGATTAATCGAACCAAATTTGGTCCATTGTTTGAGGATCTCCGAGGACCACCAAAGTACATGCTAACACAAATTTCAGGCAGGAGGGGGGATGAAGCTAAACGTGATGACCAAATCATTGTATCTGAAGATGAAAATGAAGATTCAGAAGCCCCCTTTATCGAGAAGCTCTTCGGCATCCTCAGAATTTACTACACTGTTGTGGAATTGGTTAAACGCGTCTCTCTCGGAATTCTAGCTGGTGCATACTCATCAAGTAGGCCTTCAAGGATACCCACTTTGATCATTTTGTCCATCACCTCTTTCCAGCTCCTTTTCCTCATCTCGAAGAAACCATTCATCAAAAAGAAAGTGCAGTTTACAGAGATCATCTCAGTCGCTAGTGAAGTCGGTTTGTTTGCGGCTTGTCTAGTTCTACACGAGAAGGAACTTTCCGACATCAATGAGAAGAGAATAGGACAGTTTATGCTGTCTATGTTTATAATCATGCTTATTCCACAACTGATCAATGAATGGCACGCATTGTATCAACAAGTTGTTCGACTGAGACCAACTGGGGGAACATTCTCTTCAGGGCTAAAGAGAGCTATTGGTGGAATTATTCTACTTGTTCTACCTCTAAGCTTGACGATACAACTGACCGAGCAACTAGCATCCAGCCAAGAGGAAGGGGACAGTGGAAGTACAATATCTCCAAGAGGTCGAGCCCAAAGAGCTTCGGGTACAAGCGAAAGATCATGGCCGTTACAACTGAGAGAACTTGCTAGAGCTAGTTTCAGTAGAGAAGTAGCAGGACCACCTGATGATCCTTCGAGTAGCACATACCAAGCGACTCGATTTTGGACCGGAAAAAGAAGCGGAAGCTCTTCCGTGACGTCGTCATCTGACTTCAAGTCAAAGGCAGACCTCAAGTCGAAATCGAAAGGGCTGTACAAAGATTTGGAGGCAATTTTCTCTTCAAAATGATTGGTTAGTCTGTAGAACGATTCATTGGTATCATCCATTCATGGCTTGAGATTCATTCCACCATGATATTTGAAGTGGGCTCAGAGCTGAAAGAAGTGATTTCTTTATCTCACAGAGCTAAACATATCGCGCCGCGAGATTTACTGGTTTGGATCATATGCCATGTCGACAATTGTAACTTTTAGGATCTTGTTGCCTCTTCTTTAACATGTAAATGAAATGTGTTTTCTCATCAGAGATCTGAGAGACCACTCATCATTGTAATGATTGTCAGTAACACACCCATGTTGTAGTCATTAACATCGTAATTTTCTTTATGTTGTAGTTTTCTTTATGTTGTTTTAGTCTAAAAGAGTATATTGTAAAATGACTTCAATATTTAATAATATTTAAAGAATATTATTAAAAAAATAAAATAATTTTATTAGGATATTTAAAAATATACAAAAATTTAGATGTCCTTCATGGTTAACGACACGGGAGGAACAAAATCATTAAATGCATGTATTCATGTACAGATTGTTCACCCAATCCCAGTTTAGAACTCTCTATTGAATGGTTTGTTTGATGGTTTAATTGTCTAAGATAGTTATAGTTTATGGTTCTGAATTGCTAGTTTATAATTTATTACAGTTTAAGATTATTATATTAAAAAAATTTAAAAGTATAAATTCATTAAAGAAAAAAGATGAACTTACTTACATCATCGAAACTTATTCAAGCTTATTATTGGTAAATTAAATATCATAATCCTTGTCGGATTGACTATTTCCTTGTTGCTATCATATTAAGATGATAAATCTCTTACTTCTATTGTAATTGGAGAATTGAAATCGAGAACAATCGAGATTTTAAAATAAAATGATATGGAAATAGTAAAATAAAATTCTTATTTATAGAATTTGGAAAATAATTGACACTAGATTGTAGCTATTAATAAAAAAATATCAAATAATTTAATGGTTAAAAAAAACCATCTTCCTCCCTAACCATCGGAATTGCATTTCCTAATTTACCTTTAACTATTAAATCACATTAGTATAAATGATTTGTTACAAAGTTTGATAAAATTTTTTACTCATTAGTCTTCCCATTATTAAGAATAAGAATAACAATATATATACGTTAAAAGAGATATTTTCTAGTAGGATTAGCATGCCATATCCCAAATTTATCCTATAGTTATTGTAATC
>JBBPFQ010000133.1:6025883-6037858 GCA_037974815.1 Kaempferia elegans | reverse complement strand
CTTCGGA
Organism: Kaempferia elegans; assembly: GCA_037974815.1. NCBI lineage: Eukaryota > Viridiplantae > Streptophyta > Magnoliopsida > Zingiberales > Zingiberaceae > Kaempferia > Kaempferia elegans. The sequence continues at coordinate 6,037,851 of JBBPFQ010000133.1, read as the reverse complement.
GGTCCGCCTAACCGGAGCTGAGACAAGAATTCTGCACCAGATGGAAGTTCCGCCTCCACTGGATGCTTGCGGCGCATGAAATCGCATATCTTCAGCCAACTATCGGGTCTGCCCTAAAGCATTCTGTTCGCCGGAGAAAGGTCGCCGGAGTCTGGAGGAGTATTGCCGATGAAAAGCTTGAAGAATTTGATCCGAAGGAAGAAGATGGGAGGCTGCCGCGATCGCGCGAGGAAGAAAAATCGTAGTCACTGTTCAACCCCCACTTCTCTCGCGATTTTCTGAAGATTTATACCCGGTTCAATTGAACCGGGTTTAATTCAAAATGTGGGCATGGTTCACCTCCGGTTCAACAAAATTCTGGTTCGGTTCAGCATCAATTTGGAGTTGGTTCAAGGATTAGGGTTAGGAGTTGATGTGATTGAGCTTGGGTCAAAGAATTGGATCCAGTTTGGGCTCGGTTCAAGTTAATTGAACCAATTCCTCCTTGATCAAGGAATTGAACCCAAATTAGACTCCATCCTTGACCTGGTTTGACCCGGTTTGACTTGAGATATCTTGTGCTAATTTCCTACAAGGCAAAATGAAAATAATCAGTAATAAATTATGCCAAATTAAGAAAATTACAATTAGGTCCCTGAAAATATTCAGATTACAAATAAAACCTGATTCCATGCATTCCAAGCACAATTATCTCAATAATCAATCCAAAAATCAACCAAAATTAAGCTCAACATGCGCATTATCATGGAGCGGTCTTTGGTTGGATTCTGTCTGATCGGCAAGAGATCTGCTCAGCCTTCATCTGCTCGGCTAGTATTTCTTTCCGGTCGGCGTTATCTGGTTGGACACTTGATGACTTGGCCTCTTTGTAGACCATTGACTAGGCATAGTTTCTGACTTGACCAGGACCCTTTCTGCTGACCTGACCCTTGCTTTTACCGACCGGGTCATCATAAGCTTGTAGCCAAATCACATATAGTCAAAGAAAATTATAGTGTCCCTCCTGTTTTGGAAAATTGCTTGAGAAATCCCACGATTGTTCGAAGATTGCTGACATTTCTTGTTATCTAGTTGGATAGCATGCTAAAATGGCCGATTGATGACATAACAATTGATCATTTAATAAAGTTTAGAGGGGAAAAAAACAAAATTCTATGAACCAATTGCCACATTAACAAGTTGAGTCAAGAAGTTATTTTTATTAAAATTCATAACTATGGTATAAGCTAACGGGGGGTATTGCTGTGTAAAAGTATAGAAGGCAATTTATTGCTAAATAGGTGGGTGTCAATACTTTTCCAAAATAAACTAAGTAGCTAAGTAAATCAGGGGCTAATATATCCAACCTGCTTGGCATACAATGAAAGTAGCAAATTATGAACCCCAGGATCCTCATTATGCAAATTGTGAACACAGAATTCTAAGTACTTGATGACCTCATGGGTCTCATTCCTGCAACAAGTATAAATGATATCAAATTAATGAAAAAATGTTCACATCTAAGCAACTTGCTACATCTAGCATCAATATTTGTGTCAAATGCTCAAAAAGACCAAGAAGAAATACACAATGTCCTTGAACTTTACCTATTAGCATAATCTTTACATATAGAAACCATAAGATTAAGGCATCATTTACTTGGATAGATAACTAGAAAGAGAAGGGAAGGGAGAGGGAAAACAGCATGAAAATGCATAAAAATTATCCAAGATCCATTAGCAAAATCTGAACATATAGAACCATAACATTAAGACTTCCTGCAAATTTTCACAATTGATATCAATGAAAATAGAAGTCATAGGCAAAAAATAAAATGTTCTGTCAAATTCAAAAATATAGGGTGATATGTCCTCGTGTGATTGGGTAATAACCAGATGGAGTCGCAACATATCTAAACATAAGTTGCCATCATTGTGTAGCAATATTACACATCTGGACTAGTAATAATTACATATGGTAAAAAAATATGATACAGAAGCTCACACCAACTGTATGTATCACAGATAGTACTCTCAAGAAAGCACATTTGCAAGTTTATGATGGAGCAATCATGACCACAGTTACCTCCATGCAAATTAGCATTCCACTTCAATCATCAGTATGCTAAACAGAAAATAAAAGAGCAATTCTTCATACTTGGCATGTGGTTCACTTGCATAGCGCATCATTGCTGGTATTAGCTTCATTGGGTTCAGCTTATTTGTAGCCATCCATGATTCAACAGTCTCATAAGCATCAAGCATGATCAGATCAGGGGCAAACTTATACTGCAAAGAAAGTATAGTTTGCAAGTGTATAAATAATGCATAAACCATAAGATCCTAGTAAATTAAACACAACAATCAAGCCTTATCCCATAGGTGGGGTCGGATAAATTCAATAAATCTTTAAAATAACAACAACAAAGCAGAAATGAGTACCTGAAGATCTATAGGAACATTAGGTTTCTGGAGCGCCTCTAATGCTTTCTTCGTTTCACCTTGCTAAAAACCACTCAGCAAATAGATAGTATTGGATCAACTTCACTAGTTATTGTTCAACATGGTGACTTTAACAGACAGTAGGCTCAAGTTAAATAAGTGGGCAATATTCCAATTCTAAATATTCAAATATCAAGAAAAGCAACAAGCTTCATGCAAACTATATTAAAGCTCAAGAAACTATATTTCACGAAAGATTACAGTTAAATAACTCTGCATGCTAGCCTGATGTTTGTGCAGTGTCATAGTTACTTGGCAAATTTACCGGTCTCGGGATAAAAATACAGATATGTGATGCACAAAGAAGAACTATACCTGAATATAATAGTGAATGACAATTTCATAGTGCTCCTTCAGCCCAGCAAAGTAGACCAACTCATCAATTCTACCGTGCCTGAACAATTCAGAATTTTTTTTTGTTTGTTTATGCCTCTCCCTAGCCTATTTAATTTGTCAAAATATAAAAGCATCAAACATAAAAATTGCAAAAAAAAAAAAATTCATTGTGAATAGGGATTGGAAGTCACAGTTTGTAGTTGTACTAGAAAAAGAAGGATTGCAAAAAGATGCTAAATAAAATATTCTTTTCTACCATGCCACAAGAAGGTAGATATGACAGTACGAAATACAAATTCCATCTCCATAAAATCATTTTACATAAATATATAAACACTCTTTCAAATCAATATTTCTTGTAACTAATATTGAGCAGAATAAATTTTTTCAAAGATTAGATAAGGAAAACCAAGAATCCACAGATATTTCTACTTCCATGAACAAATAATCAGAAACTTTGAAATTTTATGTATAGATTTCATAGAAATTCCATATATACCAATCAGAACCATATCATATACCATTAGTATACCTCTCCAACAAGTCCATTGTTGTTGCCTCATCTAAAACATCCTTACAGTCACTAAGAAAGGCTCGAAATTCTGGAACAATTAACTGATACTCAGATTTGTTCATTTCTGATACACCGTTACCAGTCTTTCCTGCATCATCTTCCAAAAGCAACCGGTTTATCTACAAAGATACCATACTGAAATAAGTATACTGTCATAAGTGATCCAAAAACTTACTCGATAAGCTAAGTTAATAATTAATATGTTGCCCTGGTGGTACTGTGGACCTTCTATATAAGCAAAGGTGTTCTTTTCAATAAAATTAACAGGTGTTTAACTTTTAGAAGAATCCATTTCATAAAATTGAGTAATTTTAAGGAAAGGGAAGTTCAGCAGTACGAAGAAAACGTAATCTGCAGCATGACTAAATAAAAAAGCACACATAAAGGGAAACCTTGTCTAAGTACAGCTCTACAGCCCACATGGAGATCATTGTGATTTGGCATTTATCATCCTTAGTCAGAGTATCAAGTTTTCGTAGCAAAAATGTCCGTAGCGAATCCTGTAACCAAAGTAACAACTGAAGCTTGAAGATTCACATGCTCAATAATAGATAAAAGAAATTTTCAAGTTCAAAATTGAAGTTCACCAAATACATTATACATAGAACTGGATTTTTTTTTTCTAAAAACAAGAATATCAAACAGAAATAAAAAGAAAACAATATAGAATAACAAGGTACAATTTCAAAGATTAAAAGATTATCCAAATAAAAGTTTCCGATTCATTATGTGAAATCACATGAAGGTTTTGAACTTAGGTACTTGGAATACAGCTGCTAAAGACTCAAACTGCACTACTCTTTCCAACCAAACTCAGCCACATCCTGGTCTGGAAATTCAGTAGCAGTTGTTTTTTTTCCCTAAAGGGGAGACTTCTCCAGAAACTAGTTAAAAAGGAACACTAGTTCTGGTTCAACAAAAATTCAAACAGCAAGATACACATTACTCTTAACTTATTGCACCTTCATCCAATTATCCAAACATGAAAGTTAAGATTGCAACAATTTTGTGGTATCCCACGACTAGGATGAACCTGCAATTATTCCCCTTCTTGATATCAACACCAAAAGTGTGCTCCAGTGACACCTTTTTTTTTTTTTTTTGAGATATTATTTGCCTTGAATTGTTGGCCCTTGAACTCCACCCTTTTCTAAAATGTGCTTGAAAGGGTAAAACTCATGATCCTTATAACACCTTGTTATCACTCTAACTCAGCTCATGACCCAGATAATGATGCTGTTAGATTTCCGTTGGTCCTACACATTTGCTGGCTTAAAATTGAGCCAATTTCTAGTTTTATGATTGACGCAACCAAAATTGAATTGTCAAATCACCTAGGAACTTGAGACGAAATTGGTTAAACGAACGGATAAATATGTTGAGGAGAAAATAAAATATCACCCTAGAGGAAAATTTCTCACTGAAAAGAAACCATCACAAGAGACAAAAGAATTTTTTTCCCCCCTTTTTATAAATTGACAATAAGATTTATTTTTCATAAAGTGAAGACTCAATTTATCCCAATAAAACTTTAATTATCCCAATAAAACTCTAATTGACTTTTTCTAAAAACTGAACCTTTTAAAAAAGCTCCTGCTATTTTCTAAAAATGTACCAAACCATCAAACTTTGAAGACTTAGACAATTTTGAACTTTTCAAAAATATTTTAATTAGGATTAACATCCTGATTAGAATGAAATCTCTCAGTAGTCTAGGAATGTAATAGAAAGAGATTCAGATATATTTACCTTGAATAGGACTAATATTTTCACTGTTGATAAGTGCGATAAAAAGTCAAAAACTGTTTAGATTTCTTGGGATTGAAGGGGAAAAATTCTGCGGACATTACAGTTCAACAAGAAATGAGAAATCCAAGATTCAATGGTGATCTATGATACATTCAGCCAATCATAAATTTGTTTATGCTGGTCAGATTTTCCAGGTTATAATGCCTTCTATGACCATAACTTTCGTACAAACCAAAATGTGCATCCATGAAGATCATAATTATCATACATCAGAGTTAAGACGTTCAATCATCATGAGAATGGGTTCTCAAATTAGCATTTGATATTTGATTACTTCAACTTCAAGGTAGAGGACTACAGGGCCCAGATCATAATGAAATGAAAAAACTATTAAAAAAAAAAACTAATGCGGAGAATATCTTGAGAAATTCCTGAGTAGTTGCCAACCTAAAATTGCACTGTAAAAATGGTAGTTTCACATATGCAATAGTTAACAAGTACATCTGCTGATAAGTAAAGAAAAGAACCAAATAAAGAGAGCATAAGTCCACAGTTCGACCAGATGCAAGAGTGTTGTAATATATGCAAAATGCATAAATTTCTATGGTCTGCAAATAGGATACCTTATATTCTTTTATTAGATGTTCAGATCTGAGCTGCCAATTTTAGAAGCATTTAACAATGAGCTTCATGTACTTACAGTTAGCATGGTGAATCTCCAACATGTAATGTTTGACCATCTAAGCCAACTTCTATAGTCAGATATTTTCGTTCTCACATTTTCTTAGGCTCCGCTTGCTTTCCATGTGCTCAATGAGTACCAGCAGAGGCATTCATCACATACTAGTAAGAGTGAAAAAAATATGCAGCATATTGTCGAGATGAACATGTTTGCAATAATTTAATCTCTAAATCATCAAACCAAGCAATTTTTTGTTTGCTTTATGAGTTCTGTATTCTGAGGATGATAGAAAATTGATGATATGTGAATCTCCATAGATCCTTTCATCCTCTTAAGTCAACCCAAGAAAAAGAAAGTAGTTTTCCCATCAGTGGGTTGCATAATGCTGGTGAGAAACTATCTCTTAAACAAGAAGGCTATTCAAACTTGGATTTTGCAAGTAACATGTGTAAATAATACAAGTCACGCATTAAGAGCAGAGTGAACTGGAAGACCACTATAATAATTAATTTTGATCATCTACTATTGAACTTAACATTCTTCACTGTTATTTAAATTATTTCTCACATTGATCATGGTATTTGATCTTACCAACTCATCTGCCATGACAAACTTCAAGCTGATCTCTTCAAAGGATTTGATGTAATTCACCTGCAAACGACAGAAAGCCTCTAATCATGTTGTACTACAAAGTCAGAAGAAAAGTGAAGCTTTGACAACAGTTTTTTTTTAATGAAAAACAATGTGGAAACAACCAAAGGCACTCATTGCTCAAGAAATTCTTTACGCATTTAACTTCAGTAGCTACCAGTGCAAACTCACTACTGCTAAAGGACATTTCCACATAACTTAAAGTAATGAAATTCATGCAAACATAATGCTTCGCATTGTATTATCACAACCTGTGTGTTCACTTTTCATTATGCTTGACACAAGTCCATATTGATGCTAATCATTACTGCTTTGGCTTATTAATTACTTCAAAAATTATGAAGGTAATATGTTTTGGCAAGAATCCACAAAGAGGTGCTAAAATTAATCTTTTTAATAATTCAAAATATTATTAATGATACAAGTCTCACCTTCGCATAAAAGGAAGCTGCTCGGTGATAATCTCTTGTGGAAAAAGCAGTATCAGCCTGAACAAGAATTAATGATTATAATGAACAAGTTCACGATGCTTCAATGCCCAAGAGAAATTTCATCATCGTATAGAAACTACAAATGTATTAAAGCCCATAAAGACAAGAATTACCTGAGCAAGATACACCTGATCCCTCTGGATTGGAGTTCGGCAATAAGCTAAAGCAGTAGCATATTCCTTCATCTCTAGGTATACTTGCCACATATCTCGACTTTCATCATGAGCAGAAACCTATGTATGGAAGACCACAATCTACAGTAAGAGGTAAGAATATTTTAGTAAACCACAAACCAACATAAACCCTTAAGTCTAACCTGGAAAATAGAATTTTCATCAAATGCATAGAATAACCCAGCAGTGGGATCACTACATAATCCAATGATTCCTTTTGATGATTCTGGTGAATGTTCAAATTTTAGTTCCTCGATCATTTGTTGGCTAATTCTGTTGATAACCTGCCAACAAAGGCAAAGTTGTTTGCGTGAGCTATGAAAAACAATTGAGCCTCACAAGTTGTAAAGTGATAAAAAAAATAATTAACATAATATTACAGTATAGCCACATTTACCTGAGGTCATTAGCAATCATGCAAGAGTCAAATAGAGGTGGGGTACAAAAATAGCTTCATATTGGCAAATAAATTCATCTACAATTTAGGATCTAGAGGTTTAACGTTAGACAAGCAGAACTGATTAGAAATTGAGGGTGCAAGGGGTAAAGAGGAGACTGTAGTTAAGAGTTCAATGGAAGGATAAGATCCACGTAGACAACTTCAAATAGTCAGGACTTAGAGAACTTGATGATGAATTGATGATGATGATCAGGAGAGGCTTTGATGTGTAAACTATTATTAATTAGGCTTAAATATTTTATATGGTAAGATAATCCACCAATCTTCTCATAGTATATTGCAAAAATAATAATAATAATTTGTATCAAAAGGGCCTACAACTAGATTTTGTGATAGCATAAGATAAGAAAATAAAAACATATGCCATTGTGTAGCCACATTCAAAATCAAAAGCCATACACTAGGTAAGACTCTACAATGAGTTTGACTTGGATTCACATGGGTGGATTTATTTGCTATTGTTTTTATTCACAGGTACACGAAGTGTGGAAAACTATGACAGTGCAATTTTGGCTGACATATAAAGTTTTGTAGGGTTTCTGATTGATCTATTACTTAGATTTAAGCTTAATGAACATGTTATTTAGGCCTAAAAACCCAAGCTGATTCTTCCAATGTGTGCACATCGTAATATAAGATATCAAGCTACCTCAACTACAAAATGGTAGTACATCACTTACTGGTATGTTAAGTCACCAGTTTATTTTTCCCTCAGTTGTTTTCCTTTTTTTCACTGTAAATGTTAATTCACGTATCTTAAATCTCCTATTTTACATGTAAAATACAGATACAAAATCTAGTTACATTTCACCTTGAATATAACACGTACCTTGACCTTGTTCTCAATCAAAACCAAGAAGTGAAATTCTGAGACTGCAAAAGACCTTGGTTTATTAGCTTCACCCAACTTTGAGTAGTCCAAAAGGCCCTTGTTTTCAACAAAGTTTGCATCTCCATTGATTGAACTAGATAAACAATTGGTAGATCCAAGAAAATTAGATGCAGGTACATCTTCAACTCTCAAATTGACTCAGAATTGTCAAGTATATTTATACAATGTGGGGCAATATATGTAAATGAAAATTTAGTAAGCTATAAAAATCAACATGTCAGATAAAATTCAAAGAAGAATTTCATACCTATGCTGTGCACCAAAGTTTAAGTCACCGTGATAAATTCCAGCCCCAGAAAGCCAGGCAAAATGTTTAGCTCTTCGTTGCTTGATAAAGAAATGCAGCTCACTGAAAATGGTTAAATGTTCTATCAAGCAATTATATGTTTAAAACATAAATTTACAATCTACTGTATGAGAAAATATGAATTATCTCTCTGTATAAATGTAAGAAGAAGAGAAATTGATAGCTCAACAATGTAAGAAGTTAAAATACACAACGTACAAAAATAAAATCAAGTGAAAAAAAAAATAATGTTGATGCGTTCTTTCTATTTTTCTTGGTACTTCTTGTGATAAATCATTAGAAGAATTATTACATCACAAATTGTAATTTCCACCAACGTAATAATCAAGAGTCTATTAATACAGCATGGTCTAAAGTATAGACTTTATTAAAGACCCAACCAATAGAGTAAGATCCTGTTATGACCACAAGTTCCAAATTCGTTCCAGTTAGTTCACTTGGCCTAAAAGTATGGTGAAGATTCAAACTGATAACCCAAGACAAGACAAGAACTTTCCAAAGATTTTTTTTTACCAAAAAGTCAAGTCAATAGCAGAGATTCATAAATCTAAATGTTCCCAATAGTTTAGACAAATTCTACTCCATCATTGATGAAATAATTATGATATGATTGAGCACGGTAAAGGATGAGGATGTTTGATGCAAAATAAATAAATATACAATCTTTCAAATGATCCAAAAGGTACATCACTCTAATTGTCAAATGCTGGAAGTCAATTGGAGTAATCTGAGGAGTAGAGTCAAATGCTAGTCAGTCTGTTAATAGGCTATAGAGTTAGCTGAAATACAATGTTATGCTATTAATTTAGCATAAATAGGATGATTTTTCCAGATTTTATGCATATGAGAATATAATAAATTGACAAACTAGACAGGTAATTTATATTTTTATGTACACTCTGAAGCAGTGATAGCCCTGTTTCCTTTGTCTAATTTTTATGTACATGCTAAATATTGTAAAGCAATATCATAAAAGGAAAGAAAAGTTAAAAATTTATATTTCAATTAAAAAATTAGAACAGGACAAATAGATATTAAGATTTTTTCCTAACAGATGAACAATGAGCACGTGATAACTTGCCTATTGGGTATTTCGCCAGGAAGTTCCATAAAATGTACTGCACGACCTGAATAGCTAGCAAAGACAGTCTGCAAAACAAAGCAGCATAAGAAGTTTCACAAGCAATGCACTAGAGTTTTTGTATTGAACATAACACTTCCTCTGAGAGACCAGCAATAGGAGAAACTTTTCTAACTAATGTTCCATATCCTAAGAAAAATATGGAGATAATTAGTTACCAAACTATATATATTTCAATTAAAAGTAAAGTGATTTGCTATCCCTTCAACAATATAATATTTGAAAAGAAAAATAACAACACAAAACATCATCTGTAGAAAATGAGAGGACCTTCGCACATCAAAATAAGTGGTATCTAAAAGTGTTCAGGTTATACTATGAGATACCCATATATAGGATTTTGTATGAACACCATTTGATCATATACTTCAGTGAGATAACTGAACACTATAAGGAAAAAAAAATGTCAGGTTTCTATGGGTTTACAACAAGGAACTCCTTAGGATCTAAACTTAAGCAGAAGAGCATAACAAGAAACTACACTAATCCCTTAGCAGAATTATTTATCTAACCTCCAAAGAACCAATGCCAGTAAAAGAGTACAGTCTCGTAGCTGTCACAGCCATCACATAAAATCTGGTTGCATTACCTGCAGAGGCTGTTTCCATCTGCAAAAGGTGAAACCAAAAATAGATACTGACATAGAAGACAAACTACAAGATTTCTACTAGAAAGGAACATTATGCATGGCATACAACCTGCAAACCCATGATAGCCTCGGGAAGCTCAGTCAGCTCAAACAACAGCTTTACATATTTCTCCTTCTTGTCCACTTCATCCACGGCAATCTCGAACATCTGTCCATTATCGGTACCAAGAATCACTTCTTTTGTTGACCCTGAAACCATAAACCAGAACATGAATTCTCCCTTCAATCAAAACAAATCCCCAATAAAAATCCACGAATATGATAGAGCCGAAGCTCTCAATATCCAACGACTCTTTATCCAACCACCCAGAAAAATTTACCATATGGAAATACATTTCCAAATGAGCCAGAACAGTTTGAACTAAGAATAGGTGATTAAGAAAACTCCACCTTCCAGCGAAGAGAAAGATCTTTTGTGAAGATTTAGCATCATGAAAGGATGGCGCATACCTTCCGTGATCTGCAGCCGATTCCAGGCCACGGCATTGACTACTAATCCCTTCAGGCGGCTCAAAACCCTAGGCCGCGCCCACTTTGCGTGGGTGTAGTATGTCTCCGCGCCGCCAGCTTGGAGAACCGTCACAATGCAGTGGCTCCCTCGGGGATCGACGAAGACTCTGTGAACTGGCTGATCGCCGCCCCTTCCTCCAGAAAAGTCGAGATCTGCAATCAGAATAGATAGAATGAAGTGATCCGCGGTCCAAGAAGAATAAGGGCGGAGAGAGATTAGAAATGAGCAGTTATGCAAACCCTGGGTGTCCCCAAGCCCAAAATCGTAGCGAAGGACCCAGCCCTTGCTGGTGCCCAGGACGATGACATCGTTGCCGGCGGCCATGGACGTGATGACGCCGCGGCCCCTGGTAGCGTTCCGCTCGAGGGGATCAACAATAAAGATGCCGCCTCCGATGCCGGAGGAGTCCATGGCGACGGGATCCGGCAGTTGGTATCGCCGGGACCCTATAATTAACGGCGATCTGGAGAAAGGAGATCGCTGGAGAGGTTTGAACAGACGAAGCCATCCACACTTTATATGGGAGGCCACGTAAGCCGATTGCCTCGTCAAGATTCGTGAATGTTGAGATCTGACGGTTATTTGTTCCGGTGGGTGCGCGCTGTTATAATTTTACGATAACAACTTGGAAGTGGGCCATCGTAACTGTAACTGTAACAAATTTAAACAACTTATATTCTGTTTTATGTGACCTCAATAAATGGATATTCTCTCTTTGGTTATACGTGTTGTTGCTATATGTCTGTGATCCTGTCTAGTAGGTGAGTAGATGGACACCGGGAGACGTCACCTCGTCAGCTCGGATGAAACAGGTTCCAAGATCTGCGCACACGTAGACGAGCCAAAAAACGTTAGCGCACCAAACAGGGATC
>JBBPFQ010000133.1:5947975-5959838 GCA_037974815.1 Kaempferia elegans | reverse complement strand
GCACGTGATTTACACGTGATCCTCCAACTTTTATATGGGATTTGTGGTCCAGGAATGGTCCAGATGTTTTTGGTCCAGGAGATCCGGACTGGGCATATAAACCTTATACTTTTTATAAGGTAACAAATATAAATGCCCTTATACTATAAAAATTATTAATTTAAATTCAAGGTTTTCTCAATCCTTAATTTCACTCTGGGGTCATATTCTCTCAACATCTGAGAGCTATTTCTTTCTTCCTTCCTTCTTTTACTGTTAAAAAAACCAAAAACATTTTTTTTTGGGAAAAAGAAACTTTTTTGGCAAACCACTTTATTTAGGAGAACAAGATAACTAACTAAGCTTTTGGATTAAGCATTTATATTGTTTAGGAAATAAAAGAAAATCCAAACAATACACTATTAACTTTTCAACAGGAGCTCGCAGTTTCGCGTGTGATATAGTTTGTAGAACATCCAGTCTTCCCTTCTCAATTCAAACCTAATTAGATTAAAAAAAAAACAGAAGATGTAAACATATGTCGGCAATGATACTTCTTATTAAGGGAACGGATACGACCCAGATATGCTATGCTTTGCTTCCATGCAAGAACGATATTAGGCCAAAAATAGTCGATGGCACCTAGAGTTGCACCTTCCTGTCGAAGATCCAACTGAAGGGCATGGTAGGAGCTTCTTTGGCCTTAGCTTGTGCTCTTTCTTCAAGTCTTCTTATTCTGGAAGCCAAACTACAGACAAAATCCTGGGCCTTATTCCCTTCACTAGAAAGACCAGTTAGCTCAGCTATCTTCCACCTGTTAACAAGGAACTCGAGTATATCAGCATAGTCCTTAGCAGTGTATACACCCAACCGCTGAGCAACTGCTGAAAAGTGCTCAAAGAGGTTCTCATCTCGTCCATCATACATTAAATGGGCAGGCATTGAGATCTTCTTCCTCATCATGTCTGCAAATCCAAGCACAGTGTCTTCAGGATCTATCTCAAACAGTTTCTCCACTATTTTAGTATATGCAGTCTCATGGCGCTTTTCGTCAGATGCAATTATTCCACATATTTGAGCCAATTTGAGATCCCCATGTTGCTTGGCAAGCCTAGCAGTGTTTCCATGGGAAATGAAAGTCGCTCTCTCTTGAAATGAGGTGTATATAAAGCCAAGGTATGGATTATTCTCAGTACCTGGATCCTGAAATCAAGTGAATGGAAAATTGATAATTAAAAGTAAGCAGCACAAGTAGATATTACCATTCAATGTTCCTGTGCCTGCTAGCTAATTTTCAATGTATAAAATAATGTCAATGTTAAGCTCTAAAACTAATATCAATGTCAATGTTAAACTAATATCTGTTGATCTAAAATGAGTAAGCATACACAAGGCCATTAAATAATGTTAGGAATACAATTTGTAATACTAGTGAAGCAGGTGGTCAACTCAAACAGAGCAGATGAAACTGGGATAAAATTTCAAAGAAAAACCCCCAAATGGATGGATCAGTTTGCAAGAATCAAGGAGACCTAGCAGAACTAAACAGATGGTAGAATTTCTATGCAGCCTCAAATGTTGCAGGAAAAAAAATCCAATACTATATAAAAGGAAGTTAAACTTGAACCTAACCATAAACTATTATCAAGTAGATATTACCATTCCTGAGCGAAAAGGAAGTTAGACTTGAACCTAACTATAGACTATTATCAAGTAGATATTACCATTCCTGAGCCAATCAAATACTGAATCGTCTTCTCAATTTGCTTCATGTCCACTCTTCCAGAAAGATATAGGTACTTGTTCAGAAGGTCACCATGTCTATTTTCTTCACCAGTCCAAGCCCTTGTCCAAGTAGCCCAAGGAGTAGTGCTTGCGCCTGTCTCATCTCGAACACCATCAAGGGTGTTCAGCATTGTTTGATATGTAGGAAGGGCTTCCTCAGTGATCATGTCTCCAACCAAGCAAACCAGATGATCATCAGGAATCTCCTTTGAGCGTTCTCTCAGTTCCCTGACTTCATCATAAAATCCTTCAGAAGAAGGATCAGGCAGAAAATCTTGTGGCTGCCAACATTTTTCAACAGGCTTCAAATGCACCAATATATTACTTTCTGCCCAACCCTCCAAGGACTTAAAAATCTCAATCTTCTTGGGCGGCAATGAATGAGTGACTTGAATATGCAAATCACGAGGTGCAGAGGGTTTGTTTTGAGTCCCAACTCTGAAACCATATAGCAAGAGCAATAAGGAAAATAACTATAAAACATGTGAAGTTATCAACATTCATAAAATACTTAGATGTGAGATATCAAATAATTTATTTTGGTAACCATCAGTCTGTGTTCAGAAACATGTTAACCACGAGAAAAAATAGATAACTAAATCTATCATTACACCATAAGTTGATATATTACAATACTAACTTCCCCAGGTAACAGTAGCATTACTTAAAGATTACCATGAGAAAGTAGAATGGATGCGGATGCATAATTACTGTACAAGTGGGACCTTTTTTTACGGAAGCTAGCAGAAAAAAAACATTATTTAAGTCGCAATTCCAATATAAGGAGGTTGCATAACAGTTGCTACATGAAAGACTTGATGTTTCTAGAAATGCATTAACAAGGACCAGTGCATGAATAACTGATCCAGTATTACTGATGGAAGTATGCAGATAATATGCGGACGATAAACCAACATCAAACTGCTATGCTCAACATACATAGTCAACTGTAGGGCATTTCCATCATATATATATATATATATATATATGTAGGAAATTATGGATAATTCCCACGTCATGTGGAAACTTGGAAATACTAGATGTAACTTTTCAAGAATCTACCAATTTCTGATCAACCTGAACATGAAGTTTTAAGCATACCAATTAAACGGACAAAGAAAAACGTGGATGAACTGAGAAATTAAAGGTCAAAACATTTTTTTTCATAAAAAAGGGTCAAATCATGGGCATCCTAATTTAATAGTTACTGTGAACATGAAGCTACTTTGCATCTTTAGTTGCAGCAACAAATATTAAAATTCATTTACTGATGGAAACTATGCTAAAAAGCACACTGACAATAAAACAACATCAAATTGCCAGGCTCAACACCATAGTCATTTGCACAGTATCTCAACCATATATGTGTAGGAGATCACGGATGATTCTCATGTTACGTGGGAACTTCAAATACTAGATGGAAGTTTTCAAGAATGTACCAGCTTCAGATTACAAGATTAACTAAACGTGAAGTTCTGAGCAACTCTGTTAGATGCACAAAGAAATTAGTGCATGAAGCAAGAAGAAAATAGAATTCAAAACATGGAGTTCAAATGATCAAATCTAACTGTGCAAAACACAGTTTACACATCCTAGTGGGTGAAGATAGAAGAGAATTCTTTCATTAAGCTTAATTGCCCAACCATCCATGGACTTTAAACGTGGGTATTAGACGTGACAATTAAAAATACTAAACAACTCTGAAAGTTTGCAAACTTAGTTTGAAAATCTACATAATTGCAAGCCCAAAAAAACAGGGAAACGGACATTTAATATGTTCATAGCAGTCTTGAGCAATCAACAAGAAACAGCAAGTCTCGTAAACATTCTCAAAACTGTAATTCCAGTACACATGGTCAATCGTGGTCAAAACGCCAATGAAGGGGCACAAAGCAAGGCAAAGAACTCTATAGTTCTCAGCAATCAATAAGAGAAAAAAGATAGTCGACGGCTATTTTGGCATACAAGAACGAAAACATTGGCACCAATAGCAAAGATAGTAGAATTTCGAAACTCTATAAAAAAAGGCAAAGAGAGATTCCATCTCAAATCAAACAGAACCCACAGAGATATACTATCACCCATACAAATCAAACCGATTAGGAAAACCAAGTGCATGATCGCAATCCACAATGAATTCCTCAGGAAAGAAAAAGCGAAACACCGACTGAGTACTCGGAAAGGAAAACTAGCAAAATAAATAAAATATCGGCCACTTGTATCTATCCATACCAATTCATCAGAACCCGAGAAGAAATTCGAAAAGAAAGATCGAGAATCCCAAGGTAACCATTCATTTCAGAGACAAACCCTAAGAAGGAAGCGAGCTCACTTGGTGGGAGCGGAGGATCCATGTGCGGAGGCCATGAAGACCCCGCGAGATCTGGCATTCCACCTGCCGTCACGGCGAGAGCAGAAGAGCATTTGTGCATGATATGGCACTAGAGAAGCCATTGAAGACCTTCTTCCGTCTCCGCTTCCTCTCTCAACTTCCACTCTCGCTCGCTCTTCTTCCTCTCCGGCAAAGGGGGCAGGAACGAGGCAGGCGGTATTTAATAATAAACCAGGCGAGCACCACGATGCTAAATCACCATTCTACCCTTCGGAAAACAAACACAATCAACTCGAATATGTTTCACGGGTCGAATTGAACGACCGACCCAAACAGAGGGGTCAAAATGTAACTTTACTTGGTCGGCAGAGTTTTTCCATTTAACCTACTTAATTTTTAATAAATTCTCTTTTACCCTCAATCTTCAAACATATACTAATTACCCCCTATAAGTTACTTTGCTTCTTTTAACAATAAAAACTCAAAAGGATGTCTTTATTCTTATAGTTAAAAAGTAATTCTCTTTTAACAATTATTAAAATAATATCTTATTTATATAATTTTTAAAAATATCCCTTTCCACTCCACTTTATAGCTGTATGGCATAAAATGGCATCATATTAAAATTATTTTGATCAATAACTTTAACATGATATTATTTTAATTAAATTTGAATCAAAACTATTCTAAAGTGAAATTACCTTGAAGTAATTTTGTTCAAGGTGGCTAACCAAAACTACTCTACCTTAGAATTATTTTATATAACACACATAATAACTCAAATGTAATGCTATTTTGTACAAAGCAACTCAAAATAGAGGGCTGAGAAGTATTTTAAAAATTAAATTATAAATGAATTGTTATTTTGATAAATTCTAAAAGAAGAACATCCTTTTAACAATACCAACAAAATTAGAATGCCTTTTTCATTTTCTATCTTCTTTAATTTATATATTTTTAAATACTCCTCAAAGTTTTAAAATTAATAATTTAAAATATTTGATTAAACGTGATTCAAATGGATGGGAGTGAAAAACAAGAAGTCGCCGTATTAATGCCCCTTTAAGATGATCTTATACTTTTTAAAAGGGATAAATTACGAAGATATTTAATTTTTATATAAAAAAGATTAGACATCATATCGGTCAAAAATTAATTTTAAAATCTACTGAAGTAACTAGGCATTTAAATTCCAACTACACTAAATCGTTGGAGCTTACATGTCAATTCATAATCAATGCTAATGTTGACGTAGAGTAAATTATTCTCTATTGATTTACTATGTCATTGATCACTAAATTTGGCCAGGAGGGAATTATCAAACTACTAACAACCTCATTTAATATCCTTTACTACAAACATCTTGAATATAATTTCACAATCCAATCCAAAAAAAGAAAACAAAATGACACTATGAATAATAAAATCACCAAACTAACTAAATTAAATTACTAGAACAAATTCACTTATATATCTTGAATTATATTTTATCAAGATTAGTAACAAATTCATTAATTTATAAACTCCCAAGATTGGATTATATGACTTGTTCATAGCATATATATCGTGGATATGACACTTGGATTTACCTGTCACATTAATTTATCAATTATTACATCGTATTTGTCAATTTTAAAATCAATTTACTCACTATTAGTCGGGGTCTCATATCACCATCAGTTCTATATCAGCTGGGGATCTTTTTAACCGGGATAAAATGTAATTTCTAACTCCGCCATTGTCTTCATCATCTTCATCCTCGTCCAATATTGTGAAGCTGCAAGCCACGGGCTGATTGATTACGGTAATTATTGATAGATAAGTTCCATTATTTTCCAGTTTAAAAGCCTATAAATTTAGTTCTACATTTATTCGATATATGCAATCACACGAAATCTTTTCTAAATAATGAAACAGTTAACGGCTTCTAATTAGATAAATAATAACCACAGGCGTGTATAAAGGCAGTAACAATTGAATAGTTAATTAATTGACCATTGTGTTCATTAAATTAACTACACTGTGCTTAATTATTATTGACTTTAATTTATAGGCTTATTGGTCTTGGACCTGGGATGATTTGTCCGTTCTCTACGCCTTGCCTACCACTGTTGATTTTGTGTTTAACCAAACCGGATAAAAGCTGCACGTACTATGTTGGTCATTCCGTGGTATTAATTATTTAATTAATTACTAATTTCTTCTTTCAAACAAAAATAAAAACAAACATAAAACATAAAAAATGTAAGTATGAACTAATTAAGCTTATGTGTATTTAATTAGGGTACTATAATTGCTCTAGTAGCATTATCTGAGAGGAGATTAGTAGACAAGCTGAAGTCGGCAGCTCTTCTGTCTCCAGTTGCCTATTTATCACACACACCCACTGCTTTAATTCAGGAATAATTGCAGCCAAGTCATTCACTGGAGAAGTACGTTTGCATTTATCACTTCTCACACACAGCTAGATATGATCGAATTGTAATTTGGTTGATGATATAATAGAATTTGATCCCAAAGGCTAAGGATAAATAATGTTTTGCCTTCTTCAATATAATGATCTTCTAGTGCAACTGTCTATTCGCATGGTGATTAATTAATAGGTTGGTAGCAAAGGGTTTCTTGAATTCAATCTGCTATGCGACTGGAGTCGATTGCTACGACTTTATGACGGCATTCACAGGTATAAACAGATCACTTATAACACCTAAGGATTACGATTAAAAATATAATCTCACAATATTCCATTTCAACCAACTATCCTATTACAACCTAAAAACAATAATTCATAATACAAAGGATCAGAATATATAAGAAAGAAATAATTAATTGAATTTTTTTAAATACTATTTGGACTATAAATGCAGAGATACAAGAACCAAAAGGTAAAAATTAGTTTGGCACAAGCCAAAACAAAAACAAAAATCTAAGAGTAGAAGCGCTCGGAGACCAGCAAAGATTATTTGTGACTGGTTACAACCAGCAGCCATGTTATGCATTACTGAGATTTTTTTTTTTTTTTGCAATATATTATTGTTGAAAAAAAATCACTATACAGGAAGCAAAACAATAGAACTAGTGCCAACTCAATGATATTCAGCTCACTGAAGAATTGAATTATCTGGTAGAAGAAACAACTGTAGAAATACTTTAATCTGCCCGCCAAAAATTGAATTGGCGTATGGAAGCTTCATGCGTTAACGATAGGGTATGAACAAAACCATGAACTTCATAGATGAATGGGCTGGCAATGCTTGGACTGGAGAAGTTGAGTTTTCAAAATCTTGGATTTGGAGGAGCTGTATGCCATGAACCTAGATCCAAGTTAGTTGCATAGAAAGGTGAAGGAATTCCACGTGCCTTTGGAAGGTCAGTTGGATTACGATCTGCAGTATAGCCCTTGGCATTTTCAGCTTCAAATGGGAGCTCTTCCAATACCTAATCACTCAAACATATGCAAATCAATCTCATTAGCACTTGGTCAGAATTAGTGGGAATCCAACAACAATATGGATGTCACATAACTTCAAGGACAGACCTTGGATGCCTGTTGCAAGACCTTCAGTTTTTCACCAAGGCGTTTTCTTTCGGCAGCAATTCCATCAGGCTCCTTCAACATCTCATCAAACATATTTTCCCTAACAATGAGTTATCATGTCAGCCTTGTTTCTTAGCAAGATAAAACAAGAAAACAAAACAAAAGGGCATATATACATCTCAGTAACAATAGAACCTGTTAAAAAGATGACTGATTAAAAGAGAACAATCTAGGCAGTACCTGTAAAGTTTTCTGATTAAAACATTATGCAATTCCCGTTTTGTATGATTAACCTATGAAAATACATGAAGCATACAAGTCGTTAAATACAAATCCATATCAAATTGTCCTAATAGAATAATAACAAAAATGTAATCTCATGAAATTTTGGTTATTGTCTTCAACTGGAATTCTAGGTCAATAAATTAACTAAGAGTTGCATTGTTTAATTTTTCATCAAAATCAATCAATGTATATTAACTTAGAGTTCTTTTTTAAATTTTCACTGAAACAATATTTTATATATATACACACATGCATGTGCGCACAACACAAAAATTAAAGAAAATGAAAATAAATCAAACAGAACAAGCATACATTATAACTCTAAAAACAATCTTCGAAGTGACATAAGAAAAGCTAACTATCAAACATCAATATCAGGAATGAAAAAAACCGTAAACAAAGCTGAAGAAGCAACTCATAGTTAACCTTTTAGAGCTGACATTTTCACTTGAAAAGTTAATGTGCTAAATAAGTTCTTTTTATATTAAATAATTTTAAATTCATCGCAACCATATCCTCCATCCTGAAAAAGTAAATCAACTATTGGCCATGGTAATAATCAAAACAGTGCAACCAAAATTTGTCATGAAGTTAACAGTTTGTCACATGTACTACCCAAAGTTATCAACAATGACTTATCTGTGAGTGCAAACTTTTGCAAGAATAGATAAGCATAAGTTTTGAGGTACCAATGTGAAAATTAAACTATGGGAGGAAACAATAAGCAACAATGAAGTTGAATTTAGCAGTAATTTTCTTTAGGTAGCATCAGTTGTCAAAATAAAAGATTCTTAGAATATTACCCATTAAACATGCCTATTCGACCGAAAAGTCTATCCTAATTTTCCCTTCACTGTGCCTATATCACACTGCAATACATTTTTATAATATCACACAATGATTCTAGGAGCTCAATAAAATCGTTACATTTAAAACAATTAAAGCACTCAGGCATTTGTGTTTACAAGTAATGCTGTATCAAATCTTGGTTGTCTAACAATATCAGAAATATTCAATCTATCTATAAAAAGAAACATATCTGAGTTGTAAATAACAGAAACAGGATCAATGCAATGTTATTATACAAACAAGAAAAGAAGATTGCATCAAGCATATATGATAGATAAGCACAAGTCAGAAAGAAATCAATTTCTAGTGCTATTCTTAAGCAATTAGGAAACCATCATGTCTAAAAAGGACAGATTGGTTTAGTAGGGTCTTGTGTCTTGTTATGATACTAACCAAGGATTAAAATACTAAACCGGTCAAAACTAGCAAAACACATTCCGCCCGGCGACTGACACGACCCGCACCAGGCCCTGAGGCAGCAGAGAGACATCGGGTGACGCTTCCGCTGCAGCCGTGGGGTCGGGCGACACTTCGGCTACAGCCGCTGAGTGGCGCGAGCCCCGCGACTGCGCCGAAGTCGCATGAACTCGCGGACGTGCTACAGGTGCGCGGCTTTTCTCACGTCGCAAGTGGATCAGGTCTTTTGTTTTAATTAAAACTTAAGTTGATTATTTTAATCAACTCTTAGCTAAAATAGGGATAATATAAAGAAGATTTATTAACCCTAATAAAATTATCTAATTAATTATAAATTTTATTTATTTTAATTCTAAAAAAATATAATAGATTATCTATTGATTTATCTATTTTCATATTTATTTCCTTTTTTAAGAGTTTTTTTTATATTATTTATATTTTAAATATTTATGTTAAATATTGTATTTTTTGAATTAATATATTATATATTTAAAAAATACCAAAACTATATCGGCACAGCACGATACCGAAATCGTATCGTTCCAATCCAGGACCGAAACCTCAGCACGGATCGAGGTTTTAAACCTTGATACTAACTACAATGTATATTTACGTATATAATTTAGTGGAATGTATAGTGGTAGACAGATTGGTTTAGATCAGAAAAGAGTTAGTTATGTACTTACATTGATACTAATACTATACAGACTTAGACAATAAATCCAATAGTGTGTGCTATTGCATATGCTAAATTAGACAATAAATTCATGGTGCATGCTATTGCTTATGATAATATGCTAAATTATGAGATTTTAGTTAGAAAAAAAAATTAAAACATGAATTGCAGGGACGGACTTTGCCATCTAAAAGTTTTAAATAGATGAAACTGTAATTTTAATGATATAAAAAATTTAAAAAGACTATTTGGATGGTAGAAAAACTGTTAATATGTTTTATTATCTTAGATCTATCAACAATGAGAAATATCGATCACAGACAAGGTGGAGCCAAAATGAAGAGCTTCTAAAATACTCTGCAATTTTCTTGTGCTCTTAGGCTAATAGTAAAATTGTGAGTGGCATGATCAGCAATGTAATTTTAGTCAAAGTGCAAGTCAGAAAAAGAGCACTACAAAGTTAACGAGAAGTTGAGATACATACACTTAGAAAAAAATAGAAGTTTCAGTATTCATGAGAGCATTCAATAAATAAGGAACTAGATTAAGATGATATGATATATTCATTAACGACCGATAAATTCCATACTTAAAAAAATTTAGATCAATAGAGAAAAATGTAAGAATGGAGACAAAAGAAAATTGTACTTACTGAAGAACATTTACATGTTCTTAGTGTTGCTAATGATATTGCCTTACATAAAGCATAATGACGTGATCAAATCTTTACCATACAATAGCACTTAATGGCAAGATAAGATCTGTTAAATTGGACCTAGTAGATTAGGAGAATGATCACTTGTTGGCCACATTATTGTGCCAAGCACTCACTACAAGCAAAAATTACTCAATAGGAAGCTAAGTTTCCTCTATTAGTTGCTCAAACATACTAATAACAAACTGCGCTCCAACTAAATGCATGCCAAAAAAAATCTTATTTAGATAAGGTAATATAGATCTTTAATTATAAGCCATTTTGAAATAAAGAGACAATTGTCTCATATAAATTTACCAAGACAAATGAAAATAAAGTTCTGACTATCAAAAGAAGACATCTATATAACCAACCAGAATATAAGACTTTTACCAAGAAGTGCATGATGGCCTTGGGCACTGAGTCCTCAACATTTTTCCTCACAATATCAAAGTATGATTTCAACAGCAACTTTGTAATAGCTATCTCCAAAGCCTCCTGTTCAGTTGGATTCTCTGAGGGTTTCAAGGTTAATGGTGGCTGCAGAGCACAAAAACATGGAACTTTAACCAGTGCATATAACCAAAGTTGTCTGTGAACACCAATGATGCATCATTCATGTTGATGATACCTCTCTCAGTTGGATCATAGAAAGTGAATGGTCCCATGTTTGTAAGGGTGCATCATATGACTTATGGATCACACTTTCTTTTGCAGGTGCACGATCCTCGCTAGCACCAAAAATGGATGAAATACCCCAAATCGATCCACTTGTACTTCCTGGTCATCAAAACAATTCAAGCAGCATAAGTCAATAGCATTTCTTACATTTATCCACCAACCAAAAACAGAATCATTGGACAGACTAATATACAGCAGGGGATAACTCATCATAACATAAAACTATGTTAGATCCGAGTGCAAGAGACTGGATTAGATCTTATAAGGAATAATTTCAATTTATTTTTCAGGAAAATTTAACTGTTTTCTTAGAAAATTATTTTTGAGTTCAAAAATATAAATAACAAATACAATATCAACATTTTATATAATCACAAATTTGGGTTATGATTGATAAATATTTCCTCACCAGAAGAACCTGGTCTTTCTGAATCTGCAACAGGTCGAATACCCTAATCACCAGAAAAAAAGTAAGTAAAGAAGTATACATAAATTGAGAAGATCCTGCTGATTTAAAATTCCCATCAATAACAAGAGTAAAAATTGCAAGTCACCTGCAGGTGATCAGAAACAGATCCATTCGCAATAGATCTTGTAAAGATGCCTAGTGATTTTGAAACCTTTTCA
>JBBPFQ010000133.1:5880039-5897006 GCA_037974815.1 Kaempferia elegans | reverse complement strand
ACAGTATTTTATCTTAGTATAGTGATTTTTTGAATTGAGAGGTCAGACAATGAATAAGATATTTTACACATGTTAAAAATTAACCTTAAGATATATTGTAATAATTACTCGTACAATACACATGTACTAACTCGTCGAACATAATACACCTACAGTAGAGGTTCAATCATACAATCACTAACCAAAAATTCTACTAATACATATTTTAAATATTTTAAAGCTTCTATTATATATATACCGTATTTGGAAATTAGTTTATTAGATATTTTATTTTGTGTAGTTTAAGGTCTTATATATATATATATATATATATATGCCTATATACTAAGATATTATATTCTCATACACCACATATTGAGATTCTAAACACTCATATACTCTGTACAGAAAACTCATATTAGGAATTTGTTAATAGTTTTTGAAACTCAAAACTATATTATATAATACAAAATTGTAATATATTATTATAATTTAGTGCATTCATTTGCTATGACTTTTAAATAGAAGATAATGAAGGCTAGCTTTGGGGTTTGTGTTAATGGATTTTTTTTTATATGATGCACATGAAGAACAGGATAGGCTTCCATAGAAATGGTGTGTAAAATTATCCACTTAAATATTAAGATAAAATCCAAAATAAAATGAATTCCAACTTAACAAATGCACCATATGAGTGAACATCTTTCTTCGCATTTAGATTACAATTTAAAAGAAAAATTTTACTTGATTACTTTATTTTACACATGATAGTATAAAAAGATGATAATGCCCACCTTATATGCTTCTCATAGTCCGTCATCAAATTATATAAAAGGAGGTAAATCATAGGTGGCTACTAGCCTGAATAGTCACCAATGCATTGGGAGGTAAGAACCTAATTACTAGTTAGGAATTGACCACGCCCCATGCACTAGCTAATTGGCCGTCCCGAGGGAACTACATTATTTTATACATGATTGGACTTCATCTCTCTTTCTTCGACAAGTTGATCACAGAAAGAGGGAAAGGCTTGAGAGGGGGACCAAAGTTAATTCACAGACATGGATTTAAGGAATAGGGAGGAAGATGGTGACGCTGTTGCATTGCTTCCTGAGAAGTCTCTTACAGACAAGATATGCCTTTGAGATTCATGGAACAGGAGGTGCCTCTGCCAAGTCTAGCAAACTTTAGATCGACTATCCATGCATCATGCCCTCATCACACACCACCCCACCCCCAGCCAAAGTATTCAACTGACTCCCAAACACCGACAATTCAATTCCCAACTATGGCTCTATTCTCACACAAAGATATAAGTTGAAAGGTTAAGAAAATAATGCAATCTTACAAAAAGCAATTTAATCTGATCTACTTTGTTTCAATCTCTTATCTACGTAAGAAAGTTTGACTCACAAGTTCTGAAAATTCCGAAACGTTCACAAAGTCGAGTACCACTACAAAACATGCCAAACACTGCAGGAAAAATACTTTACACGGGAGGAATCAGGGAATTTCTAGACAAACATGTAACGTGTGAGCTCCGAACAATGAGAATGGACGAGCAGATACAAAAAGTGAAACATCCTGCTGGTTTAGAGAGGGTTGAACGGTGTAGATTTTCATTGACTGGTATATTTCTATGCACACCCAACTAAATCTCCATATTAGAACATTGTCAAGTAGTCTTTTTTAGTATCCTCGCCTCAAATCCACCTTCTTGACGGTTCACCAAATTGAAAGGCATGTAGGTGCCCAGCAACCTGTCCCATATCGAGAAGAACGGCTGGGAGTAGTTGTACTTTGTGCCCTGGAGCTGATGATGGATGTCATGGTAGGCAGTGTTGTTCTGAAAGAGGACATGGAAAATGTTTCCAGGTAGCCAAAGGCCACAATGATCGTCCACCGTCTTGATAACAGCAAAGCAAAAGAAGAACACTGAGGTTCGTGCGGTCATCCCTGAGATCAGGAATGAGATGGCCCCGCCGAAGGTATCGAGAAGAAGTCCCTCCAGTGGGTGATTGTAAAGAGCACCAATAGCGTAAGGAACAACAAGTCTATGATGCTGTGAATGGATATGCCGGTACAAGAACTTGTTCTGGTGCATGTATCGATGAATGAAGTATTGCCATGTGTCCATTAAGAACATTGCTACCACAATTTGGATCAGTTGGACAAGTAGCAGTGGTTGAGTTATGCTACCTGTTGAAGTTGGCTTGGCAGTCGCCTGAAATAAGCATACAGATTTAAAAAATACAAATGTGAATCAGACATAGTTTTCTGGTTTTATAAATGTTAAGATGAAGGAACCAAGTCATCCCATTTACAAAATTACAACAGTACGCACAACATGCATGTGTACAACCACAGTTACAGAATATCAATATATGAGACTAGACTAATGGATTTGTTTATCGGAAAAAAGTAGGCATGTGGAATCCTTAATCTTGGCAATGGAGGTGTCATGAAAATGCATGGTAAGCATAGGACTAGAATTAAGTGATCAGTATTATTAGACTGGTAAACAAATGGGTGTCAAGCTCCTGGTGCAGAAGTGACATAGTAGATGAAGTTACAATTTAAAAGTATATTAGCAAGCAAACATATAGTGTGAGCCTTGGCTAAAGAATTTTTCAATGGATTACAAGAAGGAAAGTAATATCTAAATTATATTAGAAAAATAGTGTTCATATTCATGTAGTTAAGCTCTTATTAGCAACAAAATGAAAGTGTATACTGTGAAGAGTTATTATGCTGCATAATCCAGAGAAAAACTTATCTACCTAATATCTTGTGTTTATTTTGATGGAAATAAGGCAGGCAAGAAAAGGACTCAAAAGAAATAAAATATTTGATTTCTCTTATTTACTTGGAAGACATAGAGAAGAGGATTGCAATATCATCAAATTGCACATCTCATGAACACAGATAAGGGAGAATAGCCTTCAATATCGTTAACTAAACAAGATAAATGAAATAGAGTAAATAAGATAAAATTCGTTTCTTTTCTTTTCTCTTCACTCAAAATAAGATAATAAATAAAATTTAAACTATTTTGTTTCCTCTCCAAACGAACACAAAAAAAAAACACCCATGATGACTTCAAGCCCATATACCCTTAGTCTCCAATTGTAAACAACAAAGATGAAATAACAACTTAAATATTTGACAGTTGACACTGTCTATTTCAGTATGGGTGATACTCAATGCTCAAACATTTTGCTGAGTACACCGGCCAAATTTGAGAGGTTTATATACACAGTGAGTGGTACTATGCACAATATGCCCAAGTTTGGCAGATCAACAAGCACATTGAGTGTACAAATACACAGATTTCTTTTCCAATGTATACAAATTGCTAGTATAATATTTGTAGCTGTTAGGATAAGGTCCGAGCTAATACAAGTTTAATTGTTCAAATAACCATAATCCATTATCTATCTAAAACCTTGAATTAAGATCACTTTAATCTGCAAAGTTAGGCGGAAGGAATATCAAAGGGATTAAGATTTAAGAAGAGGGAATGGAGAGAAAGAGATCAGAAGATGAGAGAGGGCAGGGGACAACTGGCAAGTAGGAATGATGATGGTATGATGGATTGACATAACTAGACAGCAAGATGAGGATTCTTTACAGATATTGGGATGCCTATAAATCATGTAAGATGTTATTAATACAAGTAATATCTCAACTGGAGGTTTAGTTAGGATCCTATCAATTTGTTGATACTCATATGGCAAAAGGCGATTCGCTCGCCCCAGCGCCTCCGCCAACCTGTCCAAGGCCGGCACGAAGGAGGTAAATCACGGGTGACTACTAGCCATTAGTGCAAATGGTCAAAACATGGGGGAGGTATATGCAATTTGTTGATACTCAGCTAGTTCACATGGTTGTCCCAAAACCCATTGAACCATCTGTTGAAATTTTGGCATATTTAATCAATTCAAACAATAGAACCAGGGCTCCAAATCCAGGGTTTTGGGTCTGATTTTGTAATTATCAAGTTCAATATTAATACAAAGTGTCCTAGCCATTTCTAGCTAAGATTTGATAGCGTGTAACAGCACATTCCAAGCTAATAATTGCCCAAATCCATATTATCATTAAGGTATACACAAGGTTGTATCAAATTGGTGTCAGATCATTTATAACTTAGAATTCACTTGACAACAAGGACAAAACAAAGTTATCGCTTGGCTTGCTGGGTCTCAAAATTTCAAAGATCATTACCAGTGCATCCATAGTGGGAAAGAATATGCACCCGCACTTCTTCCAACTCTCAATATTCACAACACCGTAATAGGCTTTTGCTGAATACCAATATAAGATGAAGATTTGGTATATCACATTGTAATGCTAGCAGACTAAAACAAAATTAACATCAAATTACATACTAGATCAATGGAATAATTGAAAGGGATAAATTCTTCTTTATCTCTAAGGAAAAGTTAGCATCAACCTACATTATAAAGAACCAAGGATAATACGAGGTAAGAGGTCATACGAGGTAAGTACACAGCTGTGGATATCAAGAAGGAAAAGTTTTTAGAATAGTTAGCATAGCATGCACTGCACGAAGATAGGAAGTGATACGTTAAAATACATTAATGAAGTATAAGATTCCATATAACCAGTTATTCTATTGAATAATGTATAATATAACATTTAAGTAAACAAGAGCTAGAAAAAATATAGAGTTTTTTATTCTTCAATAGTTTGTATCTTTTTTAATTTTGAGTTAGGAACAAGAACAAGAATTGCAAAAGAGATTTCAGAAAAACAATTCATTCATATCATATTTCCTACTTCCAAGCATACAAGAATATTGTATTTCCCTGGTGAGCTCGCTGATCCAGCATGAGTGATACACCCCTACTAGGATTCAATGGGATCGCCAACCCGACTTCATACTAGCAGACACTACCAAGTGTTAAGCTGACCCAGATCGGTGGATAACCAATAGTAAAAATGATCAATCAATTGGATGCCATGGTGGCCTTACCAGATGCTTACTGACCTGGCCTGGTGCTCCATAATTGGTCTTCCAGAAGCTGCAACCCATCTTATATATGGCACGAGAATCAACAATTACAAGAAATAGTCTGTTTATTCCTAGACTCCTTCCCAACCAAAGAAAGAGTAAAACCATCAGTGGGAAGATATTGTAGCAGCATTTGAGTGATGCATGATGGTGACATCATAAGAATTACTCTATGTACTGATGGACTTAAGGAAGCTGGCTGAAGAACCATGTAAAATTGTTTCTTTTTTTTTACTGTTTGTCTTTCTATTCTCCATGATCCTTTGAAGTTCTTGCTTCCACAGTGTGGTCATTGTGTTTCTATCCAACGAGAAAGAAGTAATGCATCCCTAGCAACCAATATTTGAGTAGTAGCATAATCATATCAAACACAATAATGGAGTATATCTGCCAGATCTACTAAAATCCACTAAGAAACACTATTGACTATAAGTTCTAACATAATATAAATGCAATCTCATGGAGTCATATCCATTCCTAATACTAGATAGATCCGTTAATGAAACAGCGATTTCTCAAAGAAACAAAAGGAAGAATAAAGGTCAGCACTATCGACGGAGTTGGACTACTCACCAAGAACATGAGCCCTGCAACTGTGGCCTGAACCAACTGCTGAAGCAAAACTCCCTTAATCACAGAAGGTAAAGGCACCAAATTCTTCTGCTCCTCTTCTTTTCTAGTATGCAATCGGTACTGGTCCAGAGACGGCAACAGCTGATACACTCCTGCGTACAGCCAATATACTACGATGGGGGCAAACGTTCCCATCAACTCATCACTTATGTACCCTTCCCAGAAGACCATCTTTAACTGGATGGAGGACCAAAAAAGAACCCTATTTTACCCTGGAATTCCGAAGCCAGTTACTTCAAGACCAGAAGCCACATAAAGTTCGACAGGTTTCTCTCTATCTCTCGATCTGGTCCAGATCTCGGGTGCGCAGATCAGGATACGAATACAACATCTAACACGGGATTCAAGCAACAGAGTGAAGCAAGACTTAGGGCCTGATACAGTGATGCGATAAAGATCGAAACTTGAAGACGGCTCCGAGAAACTGAAAAACAGCAGATCTGAACGGATCGGAACAGTTGAGATGAGTTCCAAGCGAGCGGAGCAATGCGACGGCTGTGCGCCTTCGTTCAGCGAGATTCTCTCAGTGCTTTCCCCTCTGTCATCTTCTACCAGAAATATTTTCGTCAAATTACCAAAATATACACTAGTGTTTCATATTTACCAAAATAACCAGAACATGTGCTTAAAAATGGCAGACCCTAGAGAATAAATTTGTGAACTAATGGATGATCTATATACATTTAAGGTTAGAATATGGTTATAATCCGACCGTAATTAATTACGGTCTATCTACAAATTGACCCGCCCACCTAAGTTGTAGTTATGCATCAAGAGGAAAGATTCTGCACCAATGTAACCCAACACTTAACCACCTTAAGAGAGGGTATGATTAGACTTACAACAATGTCTTCTAAAGTTAGCACGGCATTAACAAGCTAAGTAATGAAAACATTTAGAATTTAGCCTTACATATTCAATAATAGCTTAACAAAACTACCACAGCGTACAAAAATTAGCAGGGTTAACAATTCTTCCTTCTCTTTTTCCTCCCATATTTAATTTGAGACATCAGCTTCTTACTTCATCATCCTTGGCACTGCTTGGAAGATTCTAACCTTGAACACTAACTTCACATTATCAATGAGCTCAAAATGACATTGTAAACTTCTTCCATCCTCTTCCAAACCTGGCTACTCTGAAATACCAGCAATAGTTTAACTTCCAGATATCATCATTCTCCACCAGCAAAGCTACATTGCTATGACATTGAGGGAGATTTTCAGCCGCAAATTTAATTGGAAGTGACTGAACATTTTCATGAAGGTTAACCGTTAGTAGGAGAAACAAAAAGCAATTAAGTTATTAGTAAGTTGAAGTCATCAATATCAACTCACCAGAATGATGTTTTTGTAAACATTAATGGGTCTCATCACTGCTATGAAGAATGGACTTGTTGGTTTGAGATGTTTGGCCAAACTTAGAGCTTTTTCTTTCTCTTTAGCAGTTGTTGGCCTTTGGTTTGAAGGACTAGACATTGATGATCTTTTGTTGCTCAAGATTTGAAGGCTCCGCTGCTTCTGTTTCTGCATTTTCTTATATAGCAAGTGAACAATATAAGTAGTATATATAACGAACTGTTATTTTTCTAATGAAACTGATGCATTTTCTTACTATTATTTTTCCTATGTGCCCCATAGGAATTGTGTCAGTATCTTCAATAGAGATCACTTCTTCGGTATCTTGAATAGAGATCACTTCGGTATCTTCAATAGAGATATCACTTCTTCAATATCTTCAATAGAGATTATACTTAGGTTTCAGCTTCTACTTGTACTTCTACTTCATCCCTTCTTCCTCTATGAGGTCTTGAAAAATGGTTGCCTCTAACAAAGTGATCACTACTCTTCTCACAACCACTCACATCCAAAATCAACACTTTAAATGTTGTCACACCAGTGAAATGAAAGACTAGACAATCACCATTTTCATGGTCATTTACAAATTTCTTCCAGCCATCCGTGAGAAATGCATCAAGATTATTTCTCATCAATTTGACATTCCATGTATGATCACTTGGTCCTACTAGTTTGATCACTTGTTCCTGTTCCTTCAATTGTTTGAAGTGGACTGTAAATGTCCTTGGAATCTTCTAAAAAGTTTAAGTGTACAGTATTATAAGTCTATAGAATTACATAATATTAAAACTGAGAATGAGTACTGTATGTTCTAAATATTGTAACTCTTGACTCAGTTTAACAGTAGGATAGCAACTTGTTAAAGAAGACATGCAACTGAATTAGCTTTTATAAGACTACACTAATGAATATAATCAGTATGATAAAAGAATTATAGATGTAAGAACTTGTATCTTCTACTCGAGATCTAGAATTGTAGCTATCCAATTTTGGATAATATCTGCCACTTCAACCATGCATAAATATTAAAGTCAAAAGTTACTTGTAATTTAAACTTCTAGACAAGTTCTTCCCGTCTAATTAATCATGATAAATTAATTTCCCAAAGGATTATCTTCCAGATTTTTCTTATGAGAAATAGGAAAAGTTAATTCAAATTTTCTTTAATGACCATTTCGCTCGTGTACATAGAAGAAATTCTCTTTGGAGTTCATCTATGTAATTAGCTTATTGTTTCCTTTCTTTAATTGATCTAAAAGCTAAAAAAACAATTGGGATTAGAATGTGAAGTATATTTTCTTCCTCTTTAGCAAAAATTCAGAAAAATGCATAAATTATTTTCACGCTATTTTCTTAATCAATACAAGCCAGAGAAACTATTTTTCTCTTCCAACAAAATGTCAAACTGCATGAGTCAAATAATAGAATAAAAATCCATTAAGTTAGGCGGTTTGATCACTAGAGTCAAGCAATTAATTTCTTACAAAACTAATCAATTGCCTTCATGGGCCAGAATAAATAGTATAAAAAAATAAATATATGATTACAAAAAATTAATAAAATTAATTAATTTTAAAAAGTTACATGATTTAAGAATAAATTTTTTTAAAAAAGTTACATATGAACACGAACACAAAGATTGGCAAATAGATGGTGCTTCAATCTTCATGCTGGAGCACTGTCTAGAAAAGATGTTGCTGGCTGTTGCTGTAAACCCCATCATATATGGAATATGATGCTTTGGTGAATGATTAATAGTCAATTTAATAACAATAGATAATCCAATAAAAGACTTAGAGTTGCCTAATCTCTGCGAAAAGGACATTGTCAACAAAATCCTAAACTCTTGCCCCATAGAGTCACTAATTATCAATATAGCATGATATATCATTATCAATGCAACTCCAACGAAAGCGGTAAGAGAGCATGTCTTTGATTAGGACTTGGTTCTATTGTACAATGAGTGTTGATATTTGATGATCCTGAAATTGTGGTGTATATATGTAAACCATAAGGATATGTTTGATTAGAAATTATATGTAAACCCTAAACATTTTCATGGTAGCTGAGGACAATCAGCTTTCTCACTCTGTCCTAATGTCATGGTGTTATTTAACATCTTTCATACTTCTAGAGACAATCATATTATTTAATGGAAAACTCATCTACTATTGATTCCATGATACCCAACATTTAGTGATGTGTAGGTTAAAAGATCTCAATGTTCTTGATCTAATCTAGATAATAAATGTAAATACATGAACCTTATGAATTTTTCTTTTTCTCCTTGAATGAGAACATCTACAATGAAATCAAGCATGAGTACTGCAGAGTGAACAAAAAAAAAACATGATCGATGAATGTTTATTTTGCTTATTGAACTCAAATATCTACAGTGAAGTAATGAAACATATGAGTGCTATGTACGATAATAAAACAGGAAAATCATTGAACAATGAGAGAGTAGTAAAACAATACAATTTTACAATTACTCACAAGGCTGTTTGAGAAATCGTCTTGGAGAATTTGAAAAAATATTTTTTTTTTTTTTTGTTGCCGGTATAAGTTCTTCTAGCATTGTAGAGTTTTGACATCCTTCCGCCATCTTTGTCTAGAAACCAGGGCTAGCTGCAACTATCTCCACTCCACGACTTTTTTCACCTAGTACGAAGAAATTAGAGAGTAATCCTCACTTCTTCTCCTTCTTCTGCTTCTGCTTCTTCTTCACCAGATCAGTTCGGATGATTGTTTTGACAAAGCATTAATTGATGCAGCAGGGAATATGATGATTACAAAGACTATCTTGATACACATGACATAAGGGCGTCCAATAGGGATATTTGGATATCATCCGGTGATTTTACTCTCGCTTTTAGTTTTTTTTTAAAAAAAATAAAAAAAATATTTAATGGTAAAATTTAGAATATTAGAGTGTGTGATATTTGATAGATGAATCTATAAATTATTTGTAAGATTTAAGATATTTAAGGAGTAGAATATTTGATTGATGAAGTACCTATGGAGATTATAAATATTTAGAAGAAATATTGATATTGTTATAGGTGCTCTAACATACAAATGCAATAATTTCATGAGAAGATTTATGTTAGAAATAAATTTGAAGGTGGGATAATATTCTCACCCCAATTTGGTCCATGTCAGGCAACAAACAGAATGAACGAGACTGAGATTAATTCTATAAAAGACTTCAACCCAACACGAACATGGTCATAGTGCCCAGCCCAGCCCTAATGGGCCAGAATAAATAGTATAAAAAAATAAATATATGATTACAAAAAAATTAATAAAATTAATTAATTTTAAAAAATTACATGATTTAAGAATAATTTTTTTTTAAAAAAAGTTACATAGCATACACACAAAGATTGGCAAATAGATGGTGTTTCAATCTTCATGCTAGAGCACTGTCTACAAAAGATGTTGCTAGCTGCTGTTGTAAACCCCATCATATATGGAATATGATGCTTTAATGAATGATTAATAGTCAATTTAATAATAATCTTAAAGACGGTATGCTGACAACTAATCATAATGTTCAAAGCATATTAACAAACACCATATACAGCATAAATCGCACTAAGACTTATTACATCCACTTAAACTACACTATCGGCATTAACAGTACTGAATCTGAAAGTTGAGGGAAGTGGAATCTTCCAAAGCTACTGGGTGGAACAGCTAAGAAGACTCTTTAAACTACCACACCCAATTTATAACACTATTGACACTACAACAAACTGGATAATATAATGAAGTTCCAATACAGGTCCATGAACCAATAATATAGATTATAGACAACCTGTTCTAAAGCCAATTCCCCTCTTGTCAATAAATTAAGTGAAGTTCACACATCCACATCATTAACAGCATCCTTCAGGTTTCTTCCAAGGTATGACATCAAGCCCCCACCGTGCACTCTGCCCTCTGTGAATGCAAACCCGAAGCTGGAAGACTGCAATCTCATGGAATGAGGGGCCAACTCATGAGGAGGCATGAGATGCTGGTCCATCCCCATGCAATCGTAGGACTCCGTGCAGTCAGATAAGGAGCTCACTCCTGATGATGAAATCTCATTGTCTTTGTGGCTTTCATGAGTTATAGATGTTGATACAATCAGGCTCCCAGCCTTTTGTTCATTTTGTGCGACTATCAAGCTACCATGGGCTGCACATAAACCACTCTTTCCCCTAGCAAACTTCTCGCACCCCATAACCCATGAACAGCGCTTCCCTCCGCCATGAGCCTTGCAGAAGTCCGTGCTTCCCTGCGCACTTTTCCCACATCCCTCAAATTTGCACCGTTTGCCCCCACCATGCCGCACGCAGCAATCAGTGCGGCCACGGGCACTTTTTGTACATCCTGGCACGGCGCAACGCTTTCCTCCACCATGAGCTACGCAAAAATTTGTGCCGCCATGAACACTCTTTGGGCAGACCCCACCTCCCTCAAAGAGGCAGCGCTTGCCACCACCGTGTCCCTTGCAAAGAGATGTACTCCCTTCAGCCCCTTTGCTGCATCCTTCAAAAATGCAACGTTTGCCTCCACCATGTGCTTTGCAGTACAGGGTGCTGCCTTGTGCACCTTTGCTGCATCCCAGATACTGGCATCGCCTGCCTCCACCATGAGAGATGCAACAGCCTGCCTGGCCCTCGGCACTCTTCATGCAGCCTTCAACAGTGCACCTTTTACCACCACCATGTCTAATACACAGCCCTGATTTGCCACGTGCAGCCTTGGTACACCCGAGATGACCACATCGACGACCCCCACCATGGGCGATGCAAAATTCTGTCTTGCCCTCTGCGCTCTTAGTACAGCCAAGTTGCTGGCAGCGCTTCCCTCCTCCATGGGCTTTGCAGTACACTGTTCGACTCTCAGCACCTTTCTTGCAGCCAGGCTTCTGGCACCTCTGCCCACCTCCATGAGCGATACACAATCCAGATGCCCCCCTGGCACCTTTTAAACAGCCATCGAATCTGCATTTTTTGGGCTGGTGGTGAATTCTTTGATCAGCTGAGCCACCAACAGCC
Organism: Kaempferia elegans; assembly: GCA_037974815.1. Lineage (NCBI taxonomy): Eukaryota > Viridiplantae > Streptophyta > Magnoliopsida > Zingiberales > Zingiberaceae > Kaempferia > Kaempferia elegans. The sequence goes on along the minus strand of JBBPFQ010000133.1, from coordinate 5,884,947 downwards.
AATGGATCATCTTTACCTCCCAATGAGCAAAATGTGGCTGCAGAGGTCTCAGGACTCAATTGAGGCAGCTGGCTAAGAACAAATTGCTGATGTTGAGATTGGTGGGTGCTTAAATCACTGACATTTTCTATCAATTCTTGGCCTACAGTCAGGTTTTGAAGACTGCTAACCCTCTCCGATCTAGGGACAAAAAGGAGAGTGGGTATGTAACCACCAGATTTTCTCTTGGCAGAAGTTGACCCTTCATCCACAACAGGAATGGGGAGGCATATTCCAGTTGAAGGCATTTCAGTATGATGACCATTTTGTATGGTGGGTACTGCATAATTGCCTCTAGATAGACAGAGTTCTAACATTCCAAATTCAGTTCCCAAAACACTCTGACTAGGTGAAGAGGATGATTCTTTTGGTTTAACAGACACATTCGTGGCATGATCAGCAGAGTAAAAATTTGGAGTCGGGCCCAGTCCAAGAACAAGATGGCAGCTATCATCTTGAGTAGGGAACTCATAATTTGTTTGTAAATTCAGTGACCTTCCAGATTTGCCAACTTTATGTCCCAGGCAGTCCAGACCCAATGTTCTGTCACTAGAATGGTTTGCCTTGCTGAAAGTTGAGAGCTGATCAGTATGCACCAGTGAAGTGCAAGCTAAAGTTTCTCTATTAAGCAACAAGAGATCAGTGGTATTGAAATCCATTGTTTCATATGGAAGGTTTCTGAGAAACCAAATGTGATATGGAAGGGGATTGCTGGAAAAGTACAGCAGCTAATTCTTATATAAGGAGCCTTAAAATTTCAGAAAAAAAGTGTTTCCATGTAGATAAAATGGAAATAAGAATGAAATCTATGACAGCCACCACTGACAAAACCAGATGTATCGGCCCGGTCCATTTTCGGAAGGATCTAAATTTAAGGAATATGAGAGCAAGTGACTACTGAATTATAGATCTGATGATAATCAGCACACAAATCCCATATGAAACACCTATAATATTGAGTATAAAAGACCTCCAATAAGCTTTATATCATAGGTTGCAAGATGGGATGCCTTCAAACTGCATACACATTGAGATAAAGAAAGGTAATGCAAAGGTGCAATACAAACTGATTGAAGAATAAGATCGTACATAATAATAAGATAAAAGAAGGTAGTAATGTCAAGACGCACAGATCACAAATTAGAAAAGTCACTTAGCATGTTTTCACATAGACAGTATCATTTACTTTGAGCATATAGAAGCGAGGAATTGGAGTATAACTATCATAATCAGTAACAGAAAGATTCAAGTAAAAAAATTGTGTCAGTAAAAGAATTAGTTGCACATTCACTGTAAATGAGAGTAGTGAAATTTCCTGAAAGAATAAAATAAATGATAAAAGATTCAGATCTCTTATAGATATTGTGTTAATAACAATTGGTTCAATCAAAAGGATACAAAAAAACAGAGTATCATATTAAATATATAGGTAAACCTAGGTCAGATAATATTTTAAAATAATTAGAGCTTATTGACGGTTCAGATTCATACGGCATGGACTTCTATATATATATCTTACAAAGAGTACATATTACTTATTATAAGAATAACATTGCAGTTAAGGACACAGAGGCAAGGAACTGATGAGGAGTTCAGGAACCAAAGGTCAATAAGCTCAGCCAGCTTCTAAATACATCAGTTAGGACTTTTGACATAAACAAATTCCAGAAACAATTCGACAAAACTTGCATGATATAGTAGAGCCTCTGGAGAATCATGCCACATCAAGCTGAGAATACAACGTAAAAATAGTCACAAAATTCAACATGCAATCAAGAAGAACCAAGAAGCTAGATAAGCTGAAACACCAGGATGATGGACCAATTGCTAAACTATTAACCAGAATAAATCAAATGATATCGCTCAATAATGAAACAGTGCAATTGTCAGATTGTGAATTATGAGTTATGACCAACAAAGAAACATACGGAAGTTAGAAAATGAACCGTATAAATCTGCATGCGGTGGTTGTTATCTTGTTTTAGGACTTAAGAGATTATCTATCACACCATTCACTCAGCATACAAATTCATACTATGAGAATTATCTTGAATTAGTAACAAACCAGATTATTCTTAGATTGTTATATCAATCTCTTTCAGCATATGTGCTTTAGCCAGAGAAGTATCAAGAGGTGGTGATCTAAGAAGTGAAGAAACTCGTGCATGCCATGTGTAAATATGAGTGAATATATTCTGTTGAAAAAAATACCACAGTGAAGAAACTGAGACTCTTAGGAAAGCATACCAATAATTATGGCAACATAGCAAGTAATATATTTCTAGTACAAAATCTGATTTAGTAGAATAAATCTCTGATTCGCTTAAAAGGGAAGTTAAAAAGATGATGTACGGACAATGAATAATTTTAAAGATTGGAGGGATAAAGCAGAAAATAATACCTCCGCAAACACCAAAAGATATGATCAAAACCTAAACAACTTGTTTAGAACCAATTTCTGTTGGGAAAAGAATGTCATTTCCATTTAGTAATGAAATCCTAAAATTCCAATTCTAGTCTTTGGATTTGAGAAATTGAGAATTAAAACTCCATGTCTGATATTTGGAATAGGGGGCTAGGGATATATTTGGCCCTATATAGTAGAGTTCTTTGATCACTTGAATTTGCAATAATACTCAAATCGATTCAGAGGATTTTGATAGGATTTCCAAATTCCTAACCTTTGAGATAATAGAATTACAGTGCCTTTTCTCATCACCATACACACTGGTGTGATATGACATATAAAATTTCCAATCTATTAAGTGGATCCGAACAAGTTTAACATATCAAATCACAGTTTAAAAAAAGGAACACGCCATCTTTATATTTTCACAAAATAATTTAATCCAAAAAGAAAAACATTAAAAGACTTTCTAGGAAGTTCCATGTAATCCGCCTACATAAGCTACTAATCGCAGGGCACGCCAAATGAGAAATTTCTAGAACCACTCAAAGGAGAAACTACGCTTCACTTCTCTAAGGACCTATAGGTTATTACTTATCAGACGAAACTCTAATACAAACACATCAACTGTCTTCCACCAATCAGACATTGATTTAGGAGATTAACTACACATAAAGCCTCGAACCAAAACTCCACTCGAAAAACAAATGAGGAAGACAGCCCCAACAAATCCAGCAAAAGAATAAAATATTTCGCGTAGAGTTACTCCATCACTCAGAATCTTAGATCTACGAAGACGAACCTACGAAAGATCCAGAGTTAGACATCCTGAACGAGCACATGCAACAGCAACTCTCGTAAGCGAAATCAATCAGCTTCCAACCGTCCACTCAGACCCTAATCGGTTCAGGAATTAGCACAGAACACCAAGAACAGGAGCATCGAAGACAACGTAGACCACACAATAAGCCGCGAACTTCCACCGAAGGAAAGGTGCGAAATTTCACAAAGCAATAGAAAATGAAAAAGAAAGGAAAAGGCAAATACCTACAGAGGCGTCGGGAGGTGGAGAGAAAGCCGCGAAGAGATCCCACCGGTCGACGCGAATCGGAATAGAGCTGTGGAGGAGAAGCGAGATGCGGAGCGTGCGGAAGGGGGAATGCGCACGCGAAGAAGGGAGGATTTGGAGTTGCGGTACCGTACGCTGGGTGATGTTGGTGGTGGTGTGGAAGTGGTGGTCGGCTGGTGGTTTTTATTATTAATTTTATTATTAAATTGTATTTAATAATTAGGGTTTCGGGCAGGGTAGTTGACGGCGGCTGAAAGATCGGGCAAACGGCGTCAAACGCCAAGAGATGCGCGCGCAGCGCGCCGTTAAAAGGCGGCGGAGGCTCGTGTCACAGTGTCAGGCAGCGTTGCTTGGCCTGACGTGGATATTTCGTTGGTCAGCTTTTTTTTTTAATCGAAATCTTTAATTTTCTTTTTATTTCTTTCTTATTTTTTTATTTCTTTTATTTCTAAATTAATTCAATTTTTTCTATCATTATTGGCATAGATAATTTGGTCCGTTATCCCCCTCTTGTTTAATCCGAAAGTAAGTTAATTTCAATCAAAAGAGAAGTGGATTATATATATTAGTCACTGTGGACACATATTATATGTATAATATAATACATGAACATATATAAATTAGTGCCCAGTCATAAATTAGTGTAAGAGTACGTCCTGTATATATAATATAATGTATGATTATGCATAAATTGTAAGTCGAACTTGATAAGAATGTGTCAAACATATATAATAGTACAATGTAAGAACGACACTCGATAACCTAGTAGTAAGTTATTATAACGGACTATCCCTTATAAAAAATTAATTTAATTTTATATATCAAATATTAATTTAATAAAATTAGATAATCATCATAAATAGTGGTGTATTTCGATTTACTAATTTAAATCCTTATAATCTTACTATATTATTAAGAATCTGGCATCAATACTAACTAATTTGCAATTAATTTGGTAAAACCTACAATAAAATTATGTTAATATCCCTCACTTACGGGTATTATTGAAAAAAAATTTCATTAATCAATTATTGATCCAGAGTTCGAGAATTATCTGCAGCGTATTATTGAAAATTTTTCTCATTACAATCCAGGATCTAGAGTTCGACACTCAGGTGCGGCGTATTATTGGATTTTTAGTCCCACATCTTAGGATTAAAAACACCGCAAGTAAATAAACTTCTATAAATACCTTAGGTCGGTGACATTAGAAAGCACATCTTTCTCGGCTTTTTGGCTAAGATCAAGTGTAGTATCTGTTCTTATTAGTTTAATATCTAATATAAAAAATTAAATTAATTTTTTATGAGAGAGACTTTGTTACATTTGTTTGCTCTGGAGTTCTCGAGCGTCCCCCTTGTGCTGTACTACTACACGGGCTCAATGGCCTCCA
>JBBPFQ010000133.1:5852710-5863550 GCA_037974815.1 Kaempferia elegans | reverse complement strand
TAAAGGTTTATGTTATGATATGCAACGTCCATACTAATATTATGCTATGTTTATGATAGGTTTATGGTATATTGTGTACATGTTCATGTTATGATGGATTTATGTTTAGGATCAGGATATATTATGTTCACATTCAAATTATGGGTACGCTTATGTTATGACACGTTATGTCCATGTGCATCATTAGGTTGTAAATATGAATATGTTATGTACCTGCTTATGTTCATGTTCATATTATGTAATAATCATGTTTGTATTTAAGTATATGCTCATGTTTATGCTTATGTCAAGATCACATGTTTAGGAGTCTAATCCTATTGATGTACATGTATATATTTATGTTCATGCTTGTATAAGGACCATGTTTATATTTATGTACATATTCTTGTTCACGATTAGATAATGATCACGTTAAGTTTATCTACTTGCTTATGTTTGTACAACATATTTATTTTGCATGGAAATTTTATGTGTGATCTTTCCTGATGTTAGTGGAAGAATATAGCATGAAATCTCTATAGTAGGGTATGTATAAATATTGCTTTTCCTTAAAATAGCTAGATAGGTAAATATAGGTATTGGTGGTAACAATACGGGATTGGCACCCTGGGATGAGCTCTGGAGCAGCCCTTCCAAATAAGACTGGATGACTGTGCTCTATACTGGGTTACCACCATTGCTGGTGGTGACAATACGGGATTGGCACTCCGGGATGAGCTCCGGAGCGGCCCTTCCAAACAAGACTGGATGACTGTGCTCTATACTGGGTTCCCACCAATGCATTGTATTTATCCTAGACAAGAATGGACAATGTTTGATGTTATGACTGTACCTACTAAATGACACACGACTACTGTTTAAATGCAATGATGTATGCTCATGCTCGTATTCTTATGCTTATGTTTATGTTCATATGCATATTTAAGTGTACGCCGATGCATGCTTATGCTATTATCTATGCTCTTATGCTCATATCCAAGTTTATGTTCATAGATGTTTATGTTTATGCCTAGGTATGCTTATGCTCACGAGTTTGATTTTATGTGCCTATTCATGTGTATGTTTTGCATGCCACTCGTTTACGTTCTTAGTCTAGTGCAATTACCCTACCATGGATAACAACTAGTAAGATAGGTTTTCCCTCTATGACACATGGATGTAGGAGCTAATTAAGGCATGATATTGATTGAAATTGCTGAGTCACTCGACTCACATATTTTAACTATTTCAGGCAATGGGACATATGAGGCAGCCTCGTATTGACCAGTGAGCAAGCTCGGGACCAAAGGCAGCACAACCCGAAGACCTTCCAGTTTAGTTTCCGCATATATATATTAGCATTTTCTAATGTTGTTAATAGTTAATTATTTTAAAAAACCATTATGTACGTCAAGTAAATTATAAATATGTTATATTAGTAAATGCACTTATGATTCAAGACGTCCGGGAAAAATAGTAAAAATCACAGACGTTACACTTAATCTCTAAAAATGTGGCTTCCTTGAGTCAACTCCCTTCTTCCCCTCACATTAACATGGCTTCCTTGAGTTGACTCCCTTCTTCCCTTCACATTAACATTTACTAGAGGAGATCCAGTAGATTCTCTCAGTTCACATACGATCATAAAATTTCAAAGTATTCCAATTGACCCTTCCCCTCCTTCAACTCTGGATATATACCCATAGATGTGCCTCCTTCCACCACCCCACTTTTGTAGATATAATGGTGCAGATAGCAACCTCTTGGCTGTGCTGCTCAAGGGAGACTGAACTGGATATAAGCTGAAGAAATCACTATATCACTTAAAACAATCTCTAAAAATTTGGGTTTGAAAGTTTGCTCAACTCTTATTTAGGTTGGCATGCAGTAGTGTGACATGTCATTTGGTAGTTTATCTCACCTAAATCAGGAAGCATATCTTTCTTATTGTATATGTGGATGATATCATCATTACTGGTGATAACTCCATTAGCATTACAAAGTTAGAAACTTATCATTATCAAACACTTTCATACTGAGAACAGGAGTGATTATAAGTATTTCCTCATCTTTGTCATGGCCCACTTAGAAGGTATTTATATCTCTCAACACATGTATTTTTTTTTTTAGTTGGCACTCTCAACAAATGTATTGGATATGCTCAGGAAGGTTGGAATGGTAGGGACAAAAAAGTAGATAATCTTATTGATTCTAGTGTAAGGTTAGTACTAGAGCAAGAAAGCTCTAACCCACACGGAAGTATAGAAGGCTGGTGCAGAAATTGAAGTATCTCACACAATCAATTGATTAGTTAGTTCCTAGAAAATTCATGCTATAATTATTGGCTAGTTGCCTTAAAAATTCTACAATGCCACAAGATGCTCTAGCAAAAGGTATACTATTATGTGATCAAAGTCACCTTCAGAATGTTGGCAATTATGGTAGAAAATTAGGCAGGCTTCCTCATAGATAGGCAATCTACTATGGGTTATTATTGCATCCTTCTAGGAGGTAATCCTATTTCTTGGAAAAGTAATTAAAAAAAAAAAGACAAGTTGTAGTAAGGTCAATTGCACAAATATAGCGTCATGGATTGTCAACCCGTGCACTATGAAACGGATGATTTTTACCGTTCCAACACAAATCTGGCAACCGGCAGAAGCAACATCCGTTTTGGCATCGACGGCGGAAACCTCCACGCGACAACCACGCGGAGGCCTCCACGAAGTGGAGGCCGCCACGACCTTAAGATGGCCTCACCTGGCAGTGACTAATTTTGTTTTCCTTTTTTTTATTTTTTTTTTTGGGTTTAGTTTTTTTATTTTATAGGGCACTTATGCAGTTTAAAGTTTAGGATTTAGGATAGTTAATTTTGTCAACTTTAATTTTTCTATCAATTAATTATTTTTATCGAGTAATTATTGTCTCTCTTTCGTTCGTTTCTTTTCCTCCTTTCCTCCATCTATTTAAACAACAAAGACTAAGGATCATTACATAAACTATGGGGGGAAATTTTCTTTAAGGATAAAAGTGAAGATGAATTATTAGAAAAAGTATCTATACTAATCAAATACTAATAAAAATATATTAATATATTTTAGATTTTAAAAAATAAAGAAACTGTATTGGCATGGCACAATTAACTACCTAAATTGTATCATTCTATTCTGATCATAAACCAAAACTACGACATGACTCAGAAATTTTAAACCTGGTATATGGCTATGACCCTAGCAACATACAAGCTCATTGGGTGAAACATTTAATGAATAATTTTGGTTACAGCCATACAAAGTCGATGAAGTTATATTATAATAATTAAATTGCAATACATAATATTTCATGAAAGGGCAAAGGATATAATGATTAATCATCATTTCATTAAAGAGAGGAAATATGAGCTAATACGGTCATTGCTTTGTTCATTAGTGCTAATGATCAATTGACATGATAGATTTGCTAACCAGATTGTTAGGAGAGCCTAGAGTAGAATATATTTGTAACGTGCTGGTTTCAATAATACAATTGAACCAGCATTAGGGGAATGTTATTGACTTGTATCCTATATGGATGTCTTCGTAATATTCCATATGATCAATAATATCCATTGTTTCTAGCCAACTTAATGGTCGGTTATAAACTGACTCCGTGATTTACCTCCCTTCACATAACCAGGTTGTGAAGGGCGCCTGGGAAGTGCGTAAACACCTTTTTCTACAATAACATCCATTGTTTGAAACCTAGTACCATGTTGAGTGAAATGATCAAGACGTATTATTTCGATAAATTACCAAAACTAGATACTACTCAGCATAGGCAATGTCTTCAATGTTGTTGTGTATCATTCCAAAACTCAACGCTCTTTGGTATGCTAAAACATAAGTTAAAATGAATTGAAACAATGTTCTTGTTGTTTTGTAGCTTGTCTCCATATAATATAATACTAAAATCGTACCATTCTTAATGGAGAGTAAAGTTTGAACCTAGTACACAGATGTCTTATCTTTTTCCTTTTTTTCTTCTTCGTTTTCTTTCTCCTTTCACCTCTTTCTCCTTTCACCTCCAATTCGCCACAAGCACCATACACTAGATCGTCAGTACGATACCAAAATGTTCCAATCAAATACTAAAAATCCTACACGACTCAAGATTTTAAGCCTTCATAATAATAAAAATAATAATAATAATATATGCAGTAATAGGGCTACCTAGGTTTGAGAGGAACAATAAACTAACAAAACTAATAAAGTAACATATTTTAGCACAACAGAAGAGAATACAAAAGTGAAGTATTTACCATTATCAAGCAAAGGGCAATTAATAAACAGTGGAACCTAAAATCTTATGACAGAGCAATTAAACAAACATTGATTGTCTCACAATACAAAGCACAGAGCAGGCACCACTGAGCATGTTCACGAACATACCTGATTTGGTTGTGGACAGTCAATCATGAAACCAATCAAACATCGAACATCATCACCTGCCAATGAAGGTGATGAAGCACCTACTAAAAGTTCAATAACCACTAACAGTTCATCAATGAGAGCATTCACTTCACCAATAGGTCTTGATGTTCCATTAGGAGAAAAAGTATCAACTGAATCTTTCTCCTTAACAACCCAATAGCATCTTCTACAGCCATCAAGAAGCATTTGCAGAGCATTTGCTTCCCTCATGACAGATGCTTCTGTGAATACCATATCTGAAAGTGAAGAAAGAAGCTTTTTTTGCAAACCATAATTGCACCGACTCCACAGCTTCAAATTCAGTAGCAAAGTCCTAAAAAGATGAACTTTAAGTTTTTGATCATATCTTTGACAGTGACATAGCGACACAATAGCAGCAACAAGTTCCTCAGCACTAGATACATGTTGCTTCTCAAGTGCCATTTTAGAAATAGACTGTAAAAGATGATGCAAGATTCTTGACAAAAGTTCAGGTGCTCGGGTGCGACATAACTCTTCATTATTTCCAGGATGTTGGATGGCAATTGAGATAATTCTGAAAATATGGGCAGAGAGGGAAGTAGTTACAAGTGACAACGCAAAATCACCCAGAATAGGTTCCTGGCTTTCTTTCTCCACATTGCTTACTGTCATTGGAAGCAAAGCCATGGGACCACCATAGGCTAAGGCCCATAAAGCTTCAGCTGGACGCAGACGAGAAGCAACATAAACCTGCCCAAGGACCTCAGCAGGTCGACGGTGAATACCTGTAGATTAGAGGACACACAGTTAACTGCTTGAGAAATAACTGACAAATGGAACAGAGAAGCAAATATCTCAAATGAGTAAATAATTAATAATCACTAAAAATTTTCGTATTTACAAACAATTGGAAAGCAGATGCTGATACAATGAAAGATGAAAGAACAATTATATTATAGGGTCAAGAAAGCAAATCAAACTGATCTAGAAGATAATATAACTCAATTTGAACTTTCAATGAAGACCTCATTTTGGTTAATAATGTGAGGTTTCATTTTTAAGAACTATGAAGGTGATAATGTAATGGCATGATTTAGCAAGAGGATATTAAGTGTTTGATTTCACTAATTGCGGGCAAGAAAAACATTGGATTGTAGTAGTTACAGTAGAAGAAAATAAAGATAGGTTTGTCTTATTAGATTATACAAATCTACAAAAGGATCATCGGCAAAAATTGTAATAATCTCCTAGATAGTGATGGGGTTACAAGATTACAAACATAATCTCACATTAAAAAGCATATGAGAAAAATCATGGATTTATAAGAGAAATATATCTTCATTGGTATGAGGCCTTTTGGGTAGAGCTCAAGAACAAATCTTGAGGGTTTAGACCCAAAGTAGACAATATTATGTCATTTTAGATATATCTAAATTTCTTTTAGACCCAACAGATACATGTGTCAAGAGACGACAAGTTTAGCTTGCAGTAGTATCCACGACTTGAACTTGAAATAAAGGAGATGAAACAATTATCATATGTGTCAGTAGCAAGAAGTTTTATGTATGCACAAGTTTGTACTCCACCAGATATATCGTTTATAGTGGAGATGTTAGGTAGATATGTAAGAAATCCAAAACCATTGCACTGGAAAGCAGTTAAGAGAGTGATGTGGTATTTGTAAAGAACTAAAGGACATATACTCACATATCAGAGATCATATCATCGGGAGGTGATTGGATATTCAGACGATCTACTGTGTTAATAAAGTCGCAGAACTTTATGATAAGAACAACCATAGTTCATTGAAGTCTAAGCACACCGACATCAAGTTTCTAACGGTTAAAGAAAGAGTTCAGAGTCGTCAGGTAGAACACATCAGTACAGATTCTATATTGGTTGATCCACTCACTAAATGTATGGTGTCTAAGGTGTTTCATGCGCATGTTGTGGACATTGGAGTCCTTTTTATCAAAGTTTAAGCATATTGATATCAAGTTTCTAGCAATTAAAGAAAGAGTTCAAAGTCGTCAAATAATGATAGAACACATCAATATATATTCTATATTGGTTGATCCACTCACCAAAGGTTTGGCGCCTAAAGTATTTCATGCACATGTTGTAAATATGAGAGTTTTTTTTTTATAAAAGAAAAACTTATGTAATGGGAGCATGTATTTATTGTATTATTTTATATTTGATAATAAATATAAATATTTTTTATTTTAATTATTGTACGGTTGGCGTTGCAAGATTGTAAACAAAGTCTCATATTGAAAACACATAGAAAAGTTCATGAATTTAAAAGAGAAAGATATCTCCATTGGTATGAAGTCTTTTGGGTAGAGCCTAAAAATAAAGTCATGTGGGTCTAATCCCAAAGTGGACAATATTGTGGAGATGTCTAATTTTTTTTCGACCTAACAATTTATATCAGAGCTCGAATTGCCAAATGGTCTAACTGTCGACTGTGCACAAAAGTTATAGTCTAATCGAGTCATGTGAGTAGAATATCAACCTCGAACAAAGGAAATGAGGACTCCCGTGTCTAGATCAAGAGGACCAGACACCAGACAGAGAAGCCCTAGTTATGGCTAGGCAAGGAAGTCCTAGTAGGTCGGGTGGACCGAGGGGTAGGAAGACCTAGTAAATCAGTTGGACTGAGAAACAAGGAAGTCCTAGTAGGTCGAGTTGATTGAAGAACAGGAAGACATGATGGAATGAGGATCAGACGTTAAACGGATTGAAGAAGTGAAGTAGGATTTTTAATTTTTATTTTAAATTAAATGCCTAATTCAATTCTATCGATATTTTGAGACCAGATCATCTAATCCACAAATTTATAGATCAGGGGATGGTCCACACCCTATTTGAAGACGGATTGAGGTCGCAATCCGGCCGCAATTGTTTGCAGTCCATCGACGGGTTCACCCGTCCATTTAAGTTGTAGTTTGGGTCTGAGCGGGCGGCCAAAGACAGCCTGAAGGCTGTCAGAGGTGGAAGGGTGGTCGGGCTGCCTGTCGCCGAGGTGGGCGACCTCCAAGAGGCCTCCGGCCGTCCACCCGGACCTAAACTATAACCTAAATGAGTAGGTGAATCCGTCGATAGATCACAAATGATTACGACTAGATTATGATCTCAATTCGATATTAAATAAGGTTGGACCATCCCTAATCCATAAATTTATGGACCCCAGATATTTTACTAGGCCTTGTATTATAAGTAATTCGAATACTGACATATATTACGCCCTATAAAAGATTTGAACAGTCATTGCATTAGAGCTCGCCCAATTGTTTACCACAGCACCGTGCCTTGGGAGGCGGATTTGCAACTTTGAATTATTGGTTTGGAGGCGCAAAAGGTAAGGCGGATTTCATTAAAATTGAATGAAATCGAAATAATTAAATTAAATTAAATTAAGTAAATTAATATGGTATAACATTAAAAAAGAACAAATGATATAAAATTGATTAATTCGACCATCAATCAAATTATTCAGGAAGCTTGATATATATTTAGTAATTAGTTTAATTATGAAGGAATGAGTTTAAGGATAACTTAAAAGATATAGGTTATAAAATTAGGGATATAAAATTTATATTTTAATTCTGATTCTACCAAATAGTAATAATAAAAATGAAATAGATTTCATTTTTATTTTAACCTCTTAAATCAGTCTACTCGTCACTCTCAAATTTCTTCTTTTTTTTTAAACAATAATAATTTATCAAATGGATTGTTGCATTATCTTATTATATGGACAATCGACTAAATCAGTCGATTTTTATATTTACTATATTTGATTTATGGATGTCTACGTCACTTCACTACTAAATTTTCTATCCGATTTTATCATATACGTGGTTTATCAATCGATTCATTATAACACATCCAATTCCATTTAATTGATTTAAAAATCTAAAATTTTATAATAAAGACCGAACCAATTAAATAAAAATACTTATTTAAAAAAAAAGAATTAATAGAATCAAAATTTTAAATGGACTTGGTTCGAGTAATTATTACATTTTAATATAGATTTTATCAGCCACAACAGAAGATATTAAGTTAGAGGAGGAGATTTAACTATAGATTCTTGTAACTTTGTCGACGAAACAACCTACAACCATGTGATCACATGAAAGAGGATATATGCAACCTTCTTTACCTAGGGTTGGGCCGGTGGAGACGCTCAGATTAGCGTATCACCTTTTACCGTCATGAAAAAAGAAGCATATGTAGGTTCCATTTCAATTATATTCTGTCTTTCTCCTCTCTTACAACTGCCACAAGATTATATAGGACATCTTTTGAGCTAATTAACTTAAGCACTACTTCATGCTTAACAGTTACAACTAGTCCCTTAATTGGCTCCAAGTTGATAACCTCTATGGCATTGACCCGGGCGTAGTCAAGTTAGTACCCGGGCGATAGATTTGAATCCGTAGAATTGGTTGTGTTTTGCCTGCACAATTCGTAGGATTGGAGTTCTTGGCATTCAACGGTATTGAAATTATCAAGACAATTATAAGTGGTTGGACGAAAATAAAGTGATGTGAATTATTTTGCGAGCAGAGTTGTAAGAAAAAAAATAATTAACTTAGTTAGTTTCATTGACTATCTTTGAGGGTGGTCAGCCCGGTCATACGGAAGTTTCCCACCGACCACTAGTGTGAATCGAGAAGAACTCGCAGTGGGCTGCCCAGAAGCTTAGCATCTCTTAGTTGCGAGTTCCATTTGGAGGAAAAATTTCTGCAAATGCGCTGTAGTTGGGAATCGAACTGTGGGTGTCTAAGAGACAACTGAACGACCTTATCGCTGCACCATAGCCTCGGGGGCACGAGTAGGGTGTAAGAGCATCTATAACGGGAGGTTTATAGCATAGGGTTTATACAATAAACCCTCCATTTTAAACCTCACTCCCACTATATGGATGAGGTTTATAATTTTTTTTATTAACTAGTCCCAAAATCTTGGAATAAGGTTTATGCCCCTTTTTTTTTTTTTTGCATGTGTTAATTAATATAATTATAAATATTAAAATTATTGGAGAGATTTATGATAGTGGAGAGAGGTTTTTAAAAGAAGTGGGATTGTTAATTTATGATCGCTGAGCATAAACCATTGTAAGAGATTTACAACTTCAGATGCTCTAAATGAATTGAACGTTTTGAACAAACTTATGTTCAACTTGGTAAAAACTTATTTATATTTATTTAATACACACAAGATTAATTAAATAAATAAGATTGAATAACTCGTTAAACTAAATAAACAAACTTAAGCTTACATGTGTTTAGTTTGTGAACAACATTCATAAACAAAATTCACGAATCATGTTTATTAATAAAACTCTTATCATGATAAATAAACAAAGAAACTCTTAAAATAATAAAAGTTTAAACAAGTTTGAAATGAGAACTTGATAACATCTAAACAAACTAAGTTCAAGCCGCGCGCATTTTAACCCAATTTAAACTAATAAAAAAATAAACAAAGTCAAACTTGAACAATCATTTAATGACTTAGTTCATTTTAAACTTGTCTTTATTTGATTTTGTTACATTATCAAACAAGATTTAACATCCTAAACTTTAACTCGCCACCTTATCAAACAAGTTTTGGCATCCTAAATCTTAACAAGCCTTAGCTAGGGCGGTAAATAAACCAAATGTTCGTAAACAAGCTTGGTGTTCGGCTTGGTAAGAGCTTATTTATGTTCATTCAATATATACAAGATCAATTAAATAAACAAGCTTGAACAACTCGTTAAACTAAACAAACAAGCTTGAACACATATGTGTTCAGCTCGTTAACGTTCACGCTGTTCATGAACATCGTTCATGAATAGCGTTCGTGAACATCGTTCATGAACCATGTTTATTAATAAAATTATTATAAACATGCTAAATAAATAAAATAAATAAGTTTGAATTATCAAATTCAATAATCAATCAAACAAATAAAAGTCTCAAACAATCAAACAAGCTTAAATTGAAAACTCGATAACATTTAAATGAACCAAACTCATACCAAGCTCGAACCAAACTCAAGCCAAGCTTGAATTGAGAACTCGATAACATCTAAACGAACCAAGCTCAAGTCAAACTTCAAACAAGCTCAAGCTCATAAAAAATAAACCAAGTCAAGCTTGAACAACCATTTCAAAAGCTTGGTTCATTTTAAGCTCGGCTCGGCTCGTCTCGATTACCTTATCAAACAAGCTTGAACACTCTAAAGTTTGGCTCGGCTCGGCTTGTTTATAGCCCTACTCTCTGGTCTCAAAGGGCTCCCAATTTTATATATACAAACTTAAAGGTACCAATGTGTAAAATGCAGAAAAAATATAATCATAAGAGTCAAGATGAAATTACGATTGTTAATCCCCTGTTAATTGAGGTTTACTGAACCACAAAAATACAAGGACA